>OMLP01034376.1:2009-19833 GCA_900302685.1 Spondyliosoma cantharus
GTGTGTGTTGGCTCAAAGCGTCAAAGTTCAGTATTGATCTGTAATTATGTCAAACCTCCGATATGTTCACGTTATTATCATATCTTTGAACAGAAGTGATTGAATGTAAACTTGAGTTTCTGTTCTCAAGCAGATGTTTGAGGTATTTTTTTTATTTTTTTTGCTTTATTCGAGTCATTTCCATTTTCTGCTACTTCACACTTCCACTGATGACTATAATCACTAGTTCTGTTGCTTCTTTGCTTTAAAGTATCATATTAATTAACTCATTTATTCAACAACAACAAAAAGACAGGTTGAATAATCAAAAAAGGCTAAATGTTGGATCCATATACAGAATATAAATACATGTAGATAGAACTCTTTTTACTTGTACTTTTGATCCTTGAGTTCATTTAAGAGCGAATACTTCCAGACTTTTACTCTCACGTTCACCAAAGTTAAAAAAAAAAAGAAGTTTTTCCATTTCATAAAAAATGTATAAATCTATTCTGTCGCTGACTCGTGTGTTGTAAGTTTAGCACTGCATGCTGTGCACATGTTGCCAGATGTTGTGCTTGTGTTTTGTTTCGTTGTCGACCGCCTGAGAGCCCTCGAGCAGCAGAAATGTCACATCGTTAAGCACATGCTGAAAATGACGTTGATGGCTTCGTTACACCATCATCTGGGTTGTTTTTTTTTTGTTTTTTTTTAATTTAGCCACAGAAGATGTTATACAACTGTTCCACAGGATGACTAGGACTAATAATGACCTTGTGGAAACTTGTGGAATGCCCCTTTAATTACCATGACAGTAGTTTTGAGTCGTTGTTTGATCCATATATATTTTGCTAATGGGTAGTGGTTTGCAGGTAAGTCAACCAGCTCGGGCGGCCATAGGCAAGAAAATGAGCTCATGGACGCTAGCAGTTTGCCTCTGTTTCCAGTCTTTGTGCTAAGCTACGCTAAAGAGGAATCACAGTAGCACATCTGTCCTCAGAGGTAGCGCTGATATTCACCTTCCCTTGTGACTCAGTGAATTAGCTACAGATGAGTTTCACAGGATGGTCAGACGGAGTCGCACATCTTAACTCATCTGAACACAAGTCAGTGTGTTCAAACAGGCTTCTGTGGGTAAATGATGACGTCTGTTTGTGTTTGTGTTTGTGTGTTTTTTTTTTTAACCAGGCTGCAGCGATGGAGCTGATCATGCTGTCAGGAGGGATTCTGGTCGTCCCCGTCCTCGTCTTCATCACCTCCGTCCTGTTCTGGCCCGGGCAGCTCCTGAAGGCCTACAACTGGTAAAACACGCACTCGCACCCAAACTGGTCAGACTGGTGATTGATTAGTGTTAACTGGGTTTTAAATCTGGCCTAGACAGCTGCTGGTTGTGTTCATTGTGACGGCTACAGTGTTTTGTAAGAGGGTGAGTTTTGCGTCTATCACTTGTTTCTGCACCGTGTAACTTCAGTGAGCGGGTCGGATCACGGCCTCGCACACGCGCGTTTACTTCAACGTCCAAGTTTTCAACACATCACATCGTTATGATGTAAGGAGTCAGTTCCTACATGACACCAGACAAACTGTCACAGACCTGGGATCTGTGTTTATGACAGTGGGGTTCATAGTGTGGTGTTCAGCAGTTTGTCTCACTCTCTGTCGCAGAGCAACAACCCCTCAGGACAAATTAAAGACAATATACGTTGCTGTGGACATCAGAGTGACCTCTTTGTTAATCTGTCAGGGCTTCAGGTTGTGTTATTTTGTTGTTTTAAACATGTTTTTAAGCAACAGTGTGTAGAAATTGGCATTTTGTGCAATATGGGGCCCAAACAGTGCCACGCCACTGCTGTAATACAAATCCCAGGTGTGTAAGAGTTTGTCTGATGTAACATGTAGGTGCTAACTACAAACAGTGTGATGTGTTGGAAACATGGTTGCACGTTGGACTCGACCCTCTCACTGAAGTTACATAGTGCAGGAACAAGTGACAGAGACACTGTTCACCCTGTTGCAAGACGCTGTACCATCAACATGACGGTGACGCTGTGATTTCTTCTTTTAATTAACAATAACAATAGTTTTGTGACAGAATGTGAGCTCACAGCTGCTGCTGCTGCTGTAACGTCGCCGTCTCCAGAATAAACTTATATTGTGAAGAGGCAGGACCGTGACCTTACCTACTGAACTTCGTCCAAGCTGTAAAAAAAAAAAAAAAAAAGAGCTCATTTGTTGGTCACTTGGCAGATTATCGTCTCACACACACACACACACACACACACACAGGGCTGAGTCACTGTCATATAATAACCTCTTTGTGAGCAGCGTTGTGAAGTTATAAAATACCACAAATCACTGAAACATTGCATGAAATTAGATTAGATGACATCAATGATGTAAAATAATAACAACGGGATTTTCAAGGAGAGCTGCAGATGAAACAGAACATATTCAAGCCAAACATGAATCTAGAATCATAAAGGGACACGCGGTCTTTACGGACGGACCCTCACCGGCTTTTATAAAAGGTCGAACAAGTATTCTGAAAGTGAATGGTGAGAAAGTTAAAACTAGTAACTGCTATTAGAGTGTGTAATTTTTTTCGTAATCCTTTAAATGTGCCAGGAGGCCACATGAGACACATGAGTTTGTTACAGTCAGCCATGTTTTTTGTTTTGTTGGGTTTTTTTTTTTATGCTGGAATGTTTGAAAGTCAGAAGTTGGACATTTATAATCATGAAATTCAGACGTCTGACTTTGACTGGAACACAGCGTTCAGCACTTTGTTCTAAAGCGACGTTCAATGTCTCAACTAATACTGACCAGATTTCCTGATCACGTTCCTGCTCTCAATACAGAGAAACCTTAGAAATTACAACAACACCTACAGTGACGAACTTCAGTGACGGCGGCTACATGCACGTCTCTGTAGCACAGGTATTATTGACTGTGTGGAACGATAAACACTAAGATGCTAGAATTATACACATCGTGCTTCAGGTGATAATGACTCCAAATGATGCAGCTGTTATCCTCTGCAGGTACTGGCGTCGCAGGCTCGGCCTCGTGGTCCGTTACTCCAACTATGGAAGTTACCGCTTCTGTTATTCCAGCCGTGGGACGCCAGGGGGCGCTACGCCGACGCTGCTGCTGCTGCACGGCTTCTCCGCTACCAAGGACATGTGGCTGCCTATTGTCAAGGTAATACACACACACACAGGTACACAACTCTTCTCACATACACACTCTTCGGAAAGTGAGATTGTGCAGAAGAAAGAAGGTGAGCTGGTCGGATGGAAGGACTGAACGTACTAAAAACCTGCCTCAGTGTTCAGAAGTGTGGACCACCTTTCTTTAAGTTTGGTGCGTTTGTTTTCTCCTCCAGTATCTCCCCAGAAACCAGCATGTGGTCTGTGTGGACATGCCGGGACACGAGGGGACGAGTCGCACCGGGGCAGAGGACTACTGCATTCAGGGCCAGGTCCGCCGAATCCACCAGGTCTGTACGAGTGAGGGCGTCGCGACGACATCTCGGCTTTTTGTTCGAGGACAAAACTTGTTGAGGTCAGGATAGGAGTTGTAGTCAATGTGATGCAGATTGAGGGACCCTGTTATAGCTGGAGGCGGCATCAGCATCCCTGATGGAAAATCTTTTTCAATCTTTCAGTCTTCAGTGTGATTTACAGTCTCGATTGTGGAGTCTGTTCTTGCCGGCCTCTGCTCAGTCACCCTTTGCATGCGGGTCAGGTATTTCTGCAAGCTAAGGTTTTTTTTCTGGTTCAGTATCTGAAGGTCAAGGTTCCCCTTTGTTCAGCTGTGCCCTGCAGAGCGACTGATCCCTGTGAGCCGTCCGCCTGTTAGTTTAACTGTTGCTGCGTCACAGAACACACAAATTCTTCTTCTTCCTGATGATGAGATGTTTAGATGACGGCTGGAGGCCGGACATGGTTGTCTTAGATCAGCATAAAGACTGGACGTCAAATATGTTTAATCGTTGTGCAAACAGGTTGTTTCTTGGGGGCAGTTTGAGCAGCTTTGTCAAGTTTTGTAATCAAAGTGAGGTTGCCATGTTGGGTACCAACGTGTCTGTACAGAGACCACAAGCAGAACCTGATACTCACTGACTGTAACTGTTGTTGTCCTGAGAGATAATCAGGTAGATTAACACACGTCTCTGTCTCTCTGTTCAGTTTGTGCAGAGTATCGGTCTGGACAAAAGTCCCTTCCACGTGATCGGGACATCGATGGGTGGGAACGTCGCGGGTGTGTACGCTGCCCATTACCCCGATTACCTGTGCAGCGCCACCTTGATTTGCCCGGCAGGTAAACACAGCAGACACGTGCTATAATTTCCTTGAGACTGTTGCAAGAAGCAGAACTACAGATGTGCCTCTGTCCTCTCCATCCTCTCTGTCCTCTCCATCCTCTCCGTCCTCTCTGTCCTCTGTGTCCTCTCCATCCTCTCTGTCCTCCTCTCTGTCCTCCTCTCTGTCCTCCTCTCTGTCCTCCAGGTCTTGTTTATCCCACGGACTCTGAGTTCATCAGTCGTCTGAGGGAGCTGGAGAAGAATGACCAGCAGGGGGAGCAGATCCCTCTGATCCCGTCCACCATTAAGGAGCTGGAGGACATGTTGAGACTCTGCTGCTTCACCCCCATCAACCTCCCCCGGCCGGTACGAATCCAGATTAAGACACTTTACAACTTCATGTACTGTACAGTATAAAAATATCAGTGCAGCTACCTGTGCATATACAAGTACTTTATTTGGGGAATACCGACTGACACTCGTGTGTGTTTGTGTGTGTGTTGTCAGGCTATGCGGGGTCTCCTTGACAACAGGATCCCCAACAACGGTTTCTACAAAGAAGGTCAGTCTGCTCATACTGATCACCAGCACCGGCTTACTTTTCTGTCTTTCTTTTAATTGATAAGCCAGAAGTTCTCCGATGTCGGGTTGGCACTTTATTAGGCCTCCTCTGTTTTTTGATCATCAGCACTTCCTCCATGTGAACCGTTGTCTTGATAAATACAGAATAATAAACATGTGCACAGCACTAATTCTGTCAGTACACCTACAGAATCACGTTATTCTCACCACTCCATCTTTTTAACACCGAGACTGTTTGTATCTAGTAATAAATTCCACTTTTTCCGTTGTGCTGCTCTGTCAAGATGTTGAAGATGAAACTAAACACTTCCTGCACAGGTTTTTCACATTAAAAGCCCCCCAGCAGCTCAGAGACAAGTGTGTGTGTATGATATTGGTGATCCAAGTAAAGAATAATGAAGTGTTGGGTCACACTGATGTTTTGTCTGTTGTTCAGTATTCATGGAGATCGTCGGGGAGAAGTCTCGCCACTCGCTGCAGGAGAACCTGCATCTAATCACAGCACCTGTGCAGGTCATCTGGGGGCAGGAGGACCAGGTACGAAAGAAGCACAGCGATGCAGCGAAGGATGTTAAAAGAAAAATACACATGTCAAGAAAAGAGGCGTAACCACAGAGTGAACACATTTTGGCATCATGTCTTCATCAGATAACACTCAACATACGTGACCAACAATGCAATCCTGCATTTAAAAAAAATGACTTTAGTTTAAGTACATTAGTTGCTGCTAGCGTAGCAAGTAGGAAATTGATTTAACAACTCCACAACACTCTCAGCTGATCACTTCAGGTGCTACCAAATTCCACAAACTTATCAAGCTGCTGATGAACCTGTCTTGCGTCTCAGGTGGTGGACGTGTCGGGGGCGACGGTGCTGCAGTCGACGCTGCCAAACTGCCAGGTGGAGCTGCTGGAGAACTGCGGTCACTCTGTGGCGCTGGAGCGGCCCAGGAAAGCTGCAAATCTCATCATGGACTTCCTGTCTGTGAAGGAAGCCAGCGGTGAAAACGCTAAGAAACATTCCTAAAGAAAAGGTTTTAACTGCGTGTTTACTGTTTTGTACTTAATACGTCTGTGATGCTGACCACTGACCTCACGATGGATGATGAAGGAGGAGAATGAAGGTTATGATACAAAAGTTTTCTATGACTGTGTTGACATCTGTGAGAATCCAACGAACGCACAAAAATATCGCAGACTGTCAGATATTGCTGTAGTTGTTACCTGTTTGGTTGCAGGTGGCTGTGGTCTCTTTTTTAATGTTAATATTGAATGAAAAGATTCTGTGTTGGGATTTTGCACATGTTGCATTCATAAGAAACTGTATTTCAGTCTTTTGTTTAATGTCAAGTCTCCTTCTGAACCGACTGCATATTTAACCTCATAAAACCACATTTCAGAAAATCAAGAAGGAACGATGTTCAGTACTGTAAGTGAGAAAGATGAGATTTATTTCACTGTTTGTTAAACGAGATGATTCTATAATTTCAGAGAGTCTTTGGATTATAAAAATAAATCTCCTGAAGAAAATAGTTTTGTTGAAAATGTATTGGAAACTTGTGTTGTGTTTTGTTTTTATGTGGTAATACGTCAAGCGGCCGCTGGGTGGCGACACATCTCTACATCTTTATCAACATCAAAGAGTAGATATGTGAATGAAGATGTCTCACTTCACAGCATGAACAGTCAACCTTTTTAGGTTTAACATTTCATATACCGAAAAATAGTGCGAATTTTGGTGTATTTATAGAATTCCCAACTTTTCATTTGCATGATTTGTTTAAAGGATGAAAAAAAGGCTCAAACCTGATCGTGTCCTCAAAATGAAATGTAGTTGTTAAATGGCCTGCCGCATTTTAGTTTGACTTCTGATTAATGAATGTAGAAAAACATCTGTTTATATCTGAGAATCTAATGTTGTCATCAATACAAATATTACAAATCTAAAACTTCACTGCATAAATATGCAACGTGGATCTACCATCGCCTGTGATACCTGAATGTCCGACGTTCTGACAGTGTGAACCATCACACTATTTTACACCTCTTTGATATTTGACACGGTTGTGATGACTGCGCATGCGCAAGTCTTTGACAAGTTGCGTGCTAGTCTGAAGTTTGCATGGAGGCTGAGCGGTTCATAACACGCTGTCATCTCTTCACGTGGAGTTAGTGTAGGTGAGTTAAATGTTTGACTCTTACTTTATAAGATATTTAACAACAACAAACGGTAGTTCACTGACTGTTAGCTGCGTTTAGCCGTGAGTGTAGCAGCAGCCACCAGTTAGCATAGCTGAAGTTAGCCACCTAACTTGGCTAATGTTTGACCTCCTGTTAGCTGGTGTTACCTTCAGGTTGTGCAGCCGTGTAGCTAAACTACAGAGTGTCTGACATTTACAGGTGGACATGTGAAGTCTGCCAGATATGTGGAGCCTGTAAATAAAAAATGAATTAATATACAAGACGTCCAACCGCTTTAACCCGGTAGTTAGCTGCTATCTTGTTAGCTGTGTTTGTTATTTGTAATTTTACCAACAATGTTTGGCTGTTAAAGTCTGACAGAGGTGTTTTTTAAATCTTTTTTTGTATTAATGTATTATTGTCCTGCGACCTTCATATCAAAAATACTGTAGAGACATATACCGTTTTGTTATTGGAACAAAGAGAATAGCAAGATTGTATTTATTTAGTATTTACTCTTACCACAGTGAAATAAATAAAATGAATAATAATAATGATGAAATAAAATGTTTATATAAATATGACATTGCTGTGGTGCACTTCATGTGTCCCCCTCTGGGCAACAGAAATCAATTTAGGCTCATGTGGATACTTAATTTACATTAAGTAAATGTTGTCCGGCTTGTGCAAATTTAATTTTGTTTTTTAAATTTTAGTTTAATGAAATAATTAAAATGTGTAAACCTGATAACAACAGACTCACTCAACAGGTTTGAACTACGTAACCCAGACACTTGTATGTGTGCAAAATACAGACCCAACAGACTTGTGTGGTTTGAACACACGCTGAGTTTCCCTGATGTCTGTTTGACCTTCAGTGGCTTGTTTTCTAGTCTGAAGTCAGCCGATCGACCTGCTGCTCTTCATCTGTTGGAGTCACTGATGCTTTAATAGAATGAGCCCCGCAGACAAGAAGGACAAACCTGCACTTTACCAACGGGTCGTGTTGAAGAACGCCTCGCCGTATCACTACATGAAGGTCTGCCTGTAAGTAAATGTAAATAGAAAAGGTTATATAAATGTGCCAAGAATAGTAACTAATGACAACTATAGAGTCATCCCACATGATGTTTCTGTGTGTGTGTGTGTTTAGTGTGCTGGAGGATGAATCTACCAGACTGAGCGCAGTTGATTTGAAGCAGTTTATCATCTCAGGTCTGAGGAGTCTGTATGGAGAGGTGAGATCATCAACACGGCTCACTGAACATGGTGTGATCTGCTCCGATTATTCTCATCAGTTGTTGCCCTCCAGTTCTTGTAGTTCTCATAGTTTTGTCTTTTTATACATTTGTGTACTTGTTCATCAGGTGGGAGCAGCGTTGACCTTTGACCTGTTGAAGTACGATGAAGACACCCTCACTGCTTTTCTGCGTGTTAACAGCAGGTGAGGCCAACACCAGCAGAATGAGAAGACATTTTAATTCATCCCCTTTTTTTTTTTCTATAAAATGTTTGTTGTTGTTGTTTTCAGGGGTTTGGTGAAGCTTTGGAGCTCCTTGACTCTGCTGGGCTCGTACCAGAACCAGGCCTGTGCCTTCAGAGTGCTGCAGGTCAGCAGAATTCACTTCATCTCGGTGTCCAGAAATAATCTTTCCGTCAGGCTGACTGACTGAAAGCACTTTTCTACAGTGGCGTAGTGACATCATGACTTTTATCTCCCTCTCAGACATTAAAGACTGTCTTGTGTTTCTCTTGTGTCAACCTCAGGTGTCTCCGTTCCTGCTTGCACTGACAGGAAACAGTCGGGAGCTGCAGCTGGACTGAAGGAGGAGCAGGACGAGGATCACAGTTTTCTTCAGGATGAGTTTCATGTGGAGCAGTATCGTTAGTAACTCTCGGCTCTGCCTCTCGTCTGTCAGAGCAGCTCCGTCCTCCTGTCGGCTGCTCCACATCGGACAGCGAGCCTCCCTCACCAAGGCATTCTCCACCCGCGACGTTGAGCTGTTCGCCGAGCTGACGGGTGACAACAACCCCCTCCACCTCGACCCGGTCTACGCAAAGACCACCTCCTTCGAGACACCCATCGTCCACGGCGTCCTCATCAACGGCCTGATTTCAGCCGTGCTCGGCACAAAGATGCCCGGCCGTGGCTGCGTCTTCCTGTACCAAGAGATCCGCTTCCCGGCGCCGCTCTACATCGGCGAGGAGGTGCTGGCTGAAGCCGAGGTCCGCAAGATCAAGATGTCGTTCGCCTTCATCGCCGTGACGTGCTCCGTCAAGGACAAGGTGGTGATGGAGGGGGAGGTGATGGTGATGATGCCCGAGGATCAGCAGCAGAAGGAGTGAGAGGAGGAGGACTTTAATTTGGATGAAAAATCGTGTACTTGAATCCTGGCAACGAGAAGTTTACCACAGAGACATGTCAGTCATTGAGGATTTATTTTTTTAGCGTGTTTAATTTGTAAGATCTGCCCAGTATTTTTGTTAACGTGTGAAATCTGTGTGGAATAAAAACGCTCAACAACGATTCTGTTTTCAAACACTTTACCTCTGAATTCATCAAATCCATTCAAGTCCTGTCAGACAGCTCAGCAAAGTTGTTCGGATCACTTCCATTCATTGCCCCTGTCGACAGAAATGATTTGAGTGGGTGATAAAACCGTTAGTTGGTGAAAAATATCCTCAGTGTTTCCAAAGCCCAAGACAACATCTTCAAATGCCTTGCTTTGGCCACAATCCAAATATATTGGTTATTTAGAAAAGACATTTTTTAACTTATTTTTTTACTCATATTATTTCTTTTTGTTGAGGCTTCTCTATTTTTGTTATCCTCTTTGCTGCTTTAATAATGCTAATTTTTAGATGTATTCAATAGCTGACAACTAATTGATTAATTACAATCGCAGCTTTAGTGTTTATCAGTATATGTGTGGCCTCCTGTAGTCTAACACACCTCATTATTCAAATGTTGACATTGGATGGTGTCAGACCCTGAAATCATAATCAGCAGAGCATCTGTGGTGGAAAAGTGCCGGCATTACAGTGTGAATTTTATTTTTTTTATTTTATAATTTTTTATTTTAGTCTTTTATTTGAGCTTGGGAGTTTTTATTGGTCTGGAGAACAGGGGTGTGACAAAAACTCTGAGCACAAGCACCCAGCTCAAGTCCAGCTGCCGAAGAAGGTCATGAAATGTGGCTGAAAACGAGAAAAATAAACTGGATGTCGGGTTTCATATGTTTTCTTTCAGACAAGTTTGTTTTATTTGTCATTATAAACTCTTACAGTCTGTGTATTTATTTAGTGAACTTGTTTATTTTATCCTAAGTATCTCCCCAATAATCTCCTCTGGTAGTTCCTCTCCCGGACCACCAGGTGGCGGTGACGCGCCCTCACGTGGTTTTCCATCCACCAATTACGATGACAGAGCAGCCTTGTGACGTCAGATCGGAGCAGCGCTTCCTGGTTACGGTAAAAAGCTAAGCTAGCAGCTATTTCGCTTTCTCGGGTTGTTGATGTTCCTCCTCCCCTCAGCGGGGTTCCTCCTCAGCGTCTCTCCCGCGGCTTCAGTCGGTGACAGACGGACACTCGGATCAGACTTTCGCCGTTAATCCTCCGGGATGTCTTTCCTGGAGAAGCCGTCCCCCGGCAGGCTGCTGCTGGACGACACCGTGCCCCTGACGGCGGTGATCGAAGCCAGCCAGAACCTGCAGTCCCACACGGTGAGTGTGTTCTGGAAGTCAGCGTCGCTTAACCGTTAACAGTTTGTAGGTTTAACCGTAAAACGTCCCTCTGTGGTCCGGTACAGAAACACAGACACGTCGCTGGTGGTCGTGTTTGAAATTAGATGTTTTTTTAAGGGGGCGTTTAAGGCGATCGCTGCGTCACCTGATCCATTATCGGACACAGATGTGCGACGCATCATTTTGTCCTCCTTTCCTGTAAATTGTGTGTGTCTATCACACACCGGTCTATTAAAGGCGTTACTTTTACTCCGGTCAGTCAGATGACAGTGAGTATTTTTGACGTGATGCAACCGTAGCTCCATGGCGGGCAGATCACTGGATCTGATCTGAAGCGCTGTCACTGATTTCCTGGAGGTTGTTTCGTCCACTCGGCAAATTGCTGGTATAAAATGATTTGGAGTGGATCACTGACACTGACTGATTAAAGGCCCCCGGAGCAGAACGAAATCCCCTTAAAAACCCTGCGTCTTTTTTGATTCATTGTAATACCGACAAACCAATACGCTCTTTAAAACAATATTCACGGCAGTTTTGAATTTGTAGCGATCTGTTGTAACATCCGGCATACATTTCCCTCCACCAAATACCTGTCATAAAACACGTAGTATTATTATTCCGGTGATACTGTTTTAAGACCATGAGACGGGCATTAATGATGAGATGTCATTAAACTAGTGACTGTGTTGTGTTTGTTATCTATGCCGAATGGAAGAAAGGTTAGTTCTGTGTGTAGAATTTAAAAAAGTACCGTAAAAAAAAATACCACGCGTCTGGTTGAATCCACGAAAACTTTAAATTGTATGATTTTCTTACGGAGTTTGGTGTTGCAACGCTCCCGACATTAAAACTCGAATTGTTACGGCAGAGCTTGGTTACTCTCTTGTAAAATGTGAACTTTGAACGCGTGTGTAAGTTTAGAAGCGGAGCTTCAACAATGCGCCTGATGGAGCCGGATAGCCGCCGTGTGTCCGATAATGGGCGCATACTTCGTGGGTTTGTTGTTGACATTTCGGCTGAGATCAGCTGAGCAAGCTAGCTTAGCATGCTAATTTCAGCCATCACGTTGATGATGTTGCTGCTGTAAAACAGAGCCATGAAGCCAACAGGAGCGACTTACTGATGACTGATGATTTGTGTATTTACCTTTCTGTGTTCTGAGCAGTTGGAGAGTTACTGTGAGTGTAATTGGCCCCCTCTTGAACAGCAGCTTTCCCGCTACTCACAACAGAATTATTGCAGATTTGCCTCATGCAAAATCTGTCAGATGACTTTCCAGAGTTTCTCAACATGTAAGCAGCTCTAAAATGAATGCGACACTGTGACGAGAGGCCTCCACGGGACAAAGTTGACATCTGTTTCAGGCTTCTCGCCAAGGACAAGTTATTTCCAACCGGTTACCAATTACAAATCACTGACCAGAAGGAAAGAGAGTCAGAGAGACTCCACAAATGACATTTCTGTGTGTGTGTGTGTGTGTGTGTGTGTTTCCCTCGAATTCAAAGTCACACAAACCATTTGACATTTTCTAGCAACACGCATTTAAAAAAGATCCTGTGCCGAATAAAACCTTTTGACTCCCTCCGTCTCAATGTGGATGGAAAGAAAAACTCCAAAAGACAAAATATCACCCGTAGTTCAAGAGGAGTGCATTGATTTTGTCTTTATTCTCCCAATATTAATACTCAAACTCTGTGCCCTTATTTTCCCACGCTTTAAATCTGTGCGGCTCATTAAGATCGTTTCTATGTTAAGCAACATGAGGTCAGGGATTTACTGCGCCACCAAACACTGAGTCAGCGGCTTTCCACGACTGAATGAATGCAGCAGAAACTCTCAATTACACGTCACTGGGTTTGGGTTGACTGTATTTAATGTGGACTGCCTGATCTGCTTAGTAAGGTTTGCTACTGGTGCAGGTATCAATCCAGCGTATATATTGTCAAATCCCTGTTGTTCGTGAGCCCAAGCAGTGCAGGTTAAAGGTCTTTAAAGCTTGAACGATTTAAGTCGAGTTGAGAGCTGTGAGAATGGAACACGGACTACGAGGCAATTAAAAGTTCTTTACATAAGACTTTAAAAAAGCGTTCAGAAAACGTGTTAAAGTAGAACGACGCTCTAACAAACTGAACAGTGAACTTTCTAGACGTCAAAGATCACAGCTAGAAAGAGAGGGATGACACGAGGGCTGTCGTTTCTGATTGCTTAATCGTTTTTTTTTTTAAATAACCTTGTCGGAAAAAGTCTGATGAAAGAAGTCGTCAATGAGAGAGTGTTGTGAGCCACAGCAGCTGGACAGGAAGTGATGTCAGCTGTTTACATCCTGCGGGCTATTTGTGAAGCTGCTCAGCACACATGAATGGATGAATGAATGGATGAATGGATGAATGAATGGATGAATGAATGGATGAATGGATGAATGAATGGATGAATGAATGCAGGATTACAGCAGAAACCAGCATCTGTATCAGGAATCAGCCTGTGAGAGGACTGAGAGGATTAGATCACAGAAAAACTCCCTGTTTACACTTCTTGCTTCTTGTTTTTACAATTGTGTCCGTCGACGCAGCCGCCTCGTCACGGAGATCTGTAAACGTGGCGACACGATCGGACGGATCCTCGACTCAACAGTGTTTGCTGAACCATTTATTTAGAAATGAAAGAGAAAGTGAACACACCAGACGTGATCTCTCCCCTGGCAGCACACTCACCGATCCATCCCTACCCTTGGCAGGGCTGCAGGACCGTTCTCGAGTTTTTTATGATTACTTTAAACTTAATCTTCTGGTGACTTTTTCTCTTTAAACAACATCTCTGCTTCTGTTCCATTATGTTTTTCTTTGTTATGAATTCATAAACCTATTCTGAGTGTCAATGATTTTCGTTGTCTTTTCCTAAAACTGGGTTTATTTGCATTTGTTTTGGACATTTTTCCCATAAATTAGATATTTTTTTAATAAAAAAAATCACTTATTTATTATATTTTGACATTTTTCACTCAAAATGAACCCTATTATGTCCTAACAATACATATTTTTCTTAGTGTTAGGACTTTATTCTCAGTTCCTCACAGCTGGCTGACTGTCTGACAACACAGACGGTGACTGATGTTTAAACCTTAAAGGATCATTCCACTTTTTTCACTTCAGTTCTTACGTCTGATTTCTCCCCATCGTAGTGTTTGAACTATTCATGTTAATCATTATTAGTCACTTTTTTAGAAAAAACAGTATTATGATGGTTGTGTTCTCTCTTTTCTCTCAGGAATATATCGTCCGAGTCCAGAGGGGCGTGTCTTCAGAGAACAGCTGGCAGGTAAATGAACCAATCACAACTTGGGCGGGGGGTCAGGTGGGCGACCAATTAGAACTCACCTGACAACTCTGTAAAATCAATGAATCAGGTTGTTTTGCAGAAAATACCAACCCCCAAAAATGTCACCAGATCTTTAGACAAATAAGAATGTTTGTGTGTGTGTGTGTGTGTTGCAGGTGATTCGACGTTACAGCGACTTTGATGTTCTCAACAGCAGCCTGATGGTGAGTTCAGCATCGGTCACTCTCAGCGCTTGATGCTGCGTTCAGGTGCTCCTCGACTGGTCCCATTTCACGAGTTGGAAAGTCGTTCCTCTGACTTTGGTGCGTCCACGTCACGTTGGAATGGACACCTAGAAGAAGTTGTTTTCCATTTTATCGCCGTTTCCAGTATTTGAGTAACAAGGAAAAGAAACGACGCAACACACGACCCAAATGTTTATGTGACGTCAACTCAGCAACTTTTGTCCCTAACTTTTCTCAGAAGTTGTTGTTCAGACTTGAAAGGGCGTTCGGATGAATTTTCCCAGTTGGAAAAACATTGTTCTGACAAATCTGACAGCACATAAACGCACCACGAGACATTCTGATGGCCTGCGGAGAAACGAATCGCGTCTGACATAAAGTGAAGCTGCTCCTCTGCCGTTGAAGAGAGAAAACTACAAACTTCTCACCGACGCGTTTTAAGCTCTCTGTCTGTTTGATCCAGAGCAGAGAACGCGGGTCACGCTGACTCAGCCCGGGAGATTAAACAGCTAGCGTCCGTGGGCGGTCAGAACAATGTGTGTACAACCACAGTTGGGTGTATGTACATAATCTTTTTTTTACAACATATTTTGGTTACGTTGTTGAGTCTTTTTCTGTACGCACAGACACACACAGAAACGCTCACTGTCTCACACACACACACACACACACACACACAAGCCTTCGTCTTAGCCAATCTCCTTCCCGTTTGGGTAATCTCTCTGCGGCAGGTCGTTGCAACATGCCCGATATTTGCTGTTGTGTCATTGATTTCCCAGAAGTCCCCGTCGGTGCTGTTTAGAGGGCAGTTTGATGCCTGTTGGCTTCAGAATGGATTTTGAGGTTTGCGCCGCAGCACTCTTTAGGAGAAATCTGCACAACAAGCCGCGGTTTGCTCCGCCTGCACCGCCCTTACTGATGACACGGCGCTCGCTTTATGATGAATGTTTAGCCGTGCCAGCGATGTGGCTCTAAGGAAACAAGTCCTCCCCCGTGTAATTAATCTGCAATCAATGGGAACTGCATTGCGCCACGCTGAAGTGGATCTGACTTTGGGATGTATGGTCAGAATGTGCTGGTTGTAGCTTGTCTTATGTCAGCTCACATTCTTGGATAACAGGAAGTTGGCAGTTTTTCTGCTGACGTTTCGCCTGCTCGCTTCCTTCTGGGGTCTCTCACTGACCCCGACCTCCAGTCAGGCCCTGCTCTTCAGTCAAAACTTAGCAGAACTGTTTGTTTGCTTAGATCTCGGAATAAGTGGTTGAGCCATTTTAGAAAAGGACGACATTTAACGGTAATAAAGCAAACAGACACGCAGCATGTATCAATATTCTCTCTCCCTCTTCGTCCCTCCAGGTGTGTGGCATCACTCTCCCTCTTCCACCCAAGAAGCTAATCGGGAACATGGACAGGGAGTTCATCGCGGAGAGGCAGAGAGGACTGCAGACCTATCTGGACTCGATTACCCAGCATCCCTTGCTCTCCTGCTCCTTGTGCGTCAAGAAGTTCCTGGACCCCAACAACTACTCCGCCAACTACACAGGTGGGTGCCCTCGTCTTCACCGAGAGATCGTTCAGAGGAGAAAAGTGGATGTCAGTGGGCAAAGGCGGCGTTTCCACTTGACGGCTGTCTCTGTCCTTTCTTTAAAAAAAAAAATGGACATTTTCTAACTTTTTGTCTCTTGATATCCTCCGCAGAGATCGCCCTGCAGCAGGTCTCCATGTTCTTCAGGTCCGACCCTAAGTGGGAGGTCCTGGAGCCTCTCAAAGACATGGGTAAGACTCCGGGTCCATCTGAACCTGACAGAAGATGTTTTAACTTTGTACTTTTCTACTTTATATTCTTTGTCAGGGCTGCAGTGTGCGATTATCATTTAGATTATTGAATAATCTGCCTATAATTTCCTTGATTATTTTGATTAGTCAACAGACCTTTTGAGATTAGTGACAAATGTCTGTCACAGTTTCTTAAACCCCGAGATGATCATCATCAAACTGCTCAAACTATCCGATGACACGGGATCATTGTAGGAGCCTGATTGTTTCATCTCTCCCCATTATATTCATTCAAACACACAGTTTACCATCACTTCACTCACTTTGGTGAATTAAATCATTAAAGAGGAACCCAGGCTGTTGTGCGGACAAAACAAGATTTGTTTGAATGGTAATGGCTGTTTGAGAGTAACAGAGTAAGACCTCAGTCAGATGATTAGAAGGTATGTAAACACGGTGATCAACAGCCATTGTTTTCGACTCAAGGCGAGCTGCGAGGCGATGCGTTGTTGCGAAACCTGCATCCACTCAAACATTTAATCAAGCTGAGACGACGCGTCGATCTGACGAGGCTCATTAGTCAAGGAAGGAGAAAACAAATAGGATAAAAAACCCGACAGAAGAGCTTCACACCAACGTTTAAAGCGACTCGCGCTGAGATGAATATTAAAGGTGCCATTTGTTAGAAAAGTTGATTTTTGAGTCTCATTCCCAACATGTCAAATAATGATGCTCTGGGATTGAAGGACCGGTCGACCACCATCCATCCCAAAGCGTCAATATTTGCCGAGTTGTGAATAAAACACAAAAATCAACTTTTCTTACAAATGGCACCTTTAAAATGCTGTTGCTCTTTAGCATTTAGCTACAGTGCTAAGCTATTCAAGCAGCTGCACAAGTGGAGAAGAGTCACAAAGTTACCAAATGGACTCATTCGGCATCTTTAACTGACATTCCTGAACATTCGCTACCACAAGCTGCTGGTCGTACCAGGTCAAGTCAGGCTGAAGCGGTTTCATCACTATTGAATTTAGCAGCAGTGTATTTTATTTCTTATCAGCTGTTTCATTTGGAAGAGGAAGGATGTGTTTCCTCTTCTCTCTACAGGTACATAGTGTTGCTTTAAAGCAATAAATGGATTTTAGATAAACGTCCGATACTTTCTTTTTTTGCATTCTTGCAGACGGAGTCCGACATGAACACAGAGATAAAGGAATTGACAGGATGTTTTTGTTTTTCAGGCTGGAGGATCAGGAAGAAATACTTTTTAATCAAAAACAAAGAGCTGCCCAAGGAGAGGTACCTGCTGAGCTGGGTGAGTGCAACAAACCATGTGACACTCAAGTTCTTCTTATCGACTTCAAACATGCCAATACAAAATATACTGCGCAGTTATTAGATCAAATACAAATGGTTTGAGAAAATGATCTAAATAGCAGCTGATGAGTTTGTTAATTTCTTCATGTTTCAGTCGGTCACGGTCTGCAAACTAATGAAGGAAATGACTTCAAAGGCATTAAAAGGAAGCGTTTCACCTCCTGTATCAGCAGGAAGGAGGACAGTGGAACTCTCGTTGAGTGATTCTCAGAGTCAAGAACAAGAGTTTTTGATTTGTTCCTCAGTTCTGTTTGCGAGGGTTTGTTGAAGACGGACTTAAAGGAATTCATTGTGTTGCCTCGACATTCGCTCAACGATTAA
>OMLP01034382.1:0-10347 GCA_900302685.1 Spondyliosoma cantharus
TACAACAGGTGAAAAAAAGATAAAATAGATGATAATATGTGCAACACTTTGACACAGCTACACAGGCGCTAAACCGGTATTTATCTGGCTCTTTTCTGTCCGTACGCACGCTTTATGGGCCCCACTTTTTTTACTAGCCACTAGCTATCGAGCTAAATGACAGCAACCAGGATTCATTTAACCATTTTTGGATTGAGCCGGAGTGACATGGCCGCACTAGGGCTCTTCAGAAACCGATGGGAAACATCACTGAGACTACGTCCATGTTTTACACACTCTGTGTATCTGACAGATAACCACTTTAGTTGTTGTACAAATTAAATGTATTTGTTAAGTCGTGTGCATTTTTTCTAAACCTTTTGGACAGAAAGACAAGATTTACTCATCCAACTCAGGCCAACAAAGCAAATACGTTTATTTCCTGTCAAACTGTTCATTTCATGAATAGCTGCGATGGTTTAGAGGTAAACTGAGCCAGGATGAAACCCATGAACGGTGCGTTTTATAAACTGGCAGCTGGTCGTTTTCACAAAGTTGTATAAAAAAGGCTGGTTGCTATAAACAGAGCCAGTGGCAAGAAAATCAAAAAGTTCTGTCTTTGGGTTGTTTTCCAGAGAAAGAGAGATAATTAGGCCTATAAAGGATAAAAAGGACCCTAAAGGTATCGGAGGACATACTGTGCAGTCCCATGTGTCAGGTTGGATCAGTGCTTCAGCGTGGTGGGCTAGCAGGCTGGCAGCAGGAGGGAAGCGGCGGACTTTATGCCTCTAAGCTCGATTGCTTTGACACCCATGGCATTCCCGAGTAAGGGGAAAAACAGGGACCACAGGCACTTTAATTCACATGTGAGGAGCGATGAGAGCATGGAGCTGCTCCACTTACATGCTGCCAGTTATGTGAGAGCGTACCTTCATTAAATATAGACGGAATCGCTCTACATCGTGGTATCCGGTTTCACGGCGGACGTCTCGTGAGATCATTGCGAAAATCTTGGATCATAGGCCGTAGGTTTGCGTGAGACATTTCACGAGAGTAAATAAAGGAATTTACTTCCGGAAGCTAACGTGACACCGTGTTTCTGAGGTGATCACTCTCTTATAAGATGGTTGTACGATATAATGTTTTATCTACAAATCTCACCTTGACAAGGTCTCCAACTACAGAGCTTAATGTGGGCACAACCTTAATTGGGAGATTGCAAGGCTTACGTCAAATAGTGGTTTGAAGCCAGACTGCCCTCTGGTGATTTAGAGATTGGCAGCAACACATCGGTGCAATGATTTTAAAATGTTTCAGTACTAGAAACAGATATCTAAAGCAACATGCTGTAACCGGAGAGAGACGGTGGATCGTTGAGTCTCATCCTCAGGTCTTCAAATACTGACGCCAACACAAGGAGTCGGTATTTATTTGAGACTCATTATCAACTCATCATTATCGACTATCTTTCTCTGTAAAGCTTAATTTTGTTACTTTAATCTTTGTGCCCTCTAACAGCACTTTTTCTTATCATGCATCATAATATTATCACATTTCAAAGTTGATGTGGTGAACACGTTGGCACAGCAATTGACGACATTCACATCCAGCAGCAACATCATGACTTATTTAGATTCACTCTTCTCTTAGTTCTGGTTTAGTCTCCACCCACGCCTGAGGAAGATATCTGTCTCTGTGGCTGCTTCGTGCTCCCTCGCTTGTCTGTTGGTTGGTTGGCTTGTCGACAGTAAAAATTACTAGACAGATTTCCATGAAGCTTGGATGGCGGATGGATCTCCTGCCAGGAATAAACCCCGTGAACTTTTAGTACAGATGAAGCGACAGATCGAGGATTTTTTTATTTATTTATTTTTTTTTGATGAGTGGGTAATGCAAGACTATTTAGTTTGATATTTGATCAGGCCTGATTAAATTAAAGGTGACTGTTTGGCATTCTATTTTTTTCCTCCCACTGTAACTGAATTTATTTCTGATGCTCTTTGCTTAATATGAACAAAACAAAAAAAAACCCTCCCAATAATAAAGAGTCAGACAGCAAAAAATTAAAATCTGTGGCGCCTCACAATCAGTTTAAAGTTACAGACAGTTTCAGCAGCTTTTTTTTTTTTTTTTACTGAATATTCATTCCTCCATCAGGATTTATAGCAGTGATATACTTTTCCGTCCTCCGTTCTGCTTGCTCGGGTGATAAACTCGCTCCATATGTGATGAGTTAACACTCGGAGCACATCTGTTTTTACAGCTATTGGACATTATCTGCAGAGTCTCGCCAATGCGACTGACACGAAACAACTGTCAGCGGACTCAATAGTGCTGCGACGCTCAAAAAGGGGGAGGACAGAGAGCACGCCAGCCGGTCAGAGCTGCTTCACAGTCGTTAAAAAAGAAAGTATTTTAGCCATCATGGACGAATGTTTAAATGGTTTAACGAGAAGCTTATCTGTAAACAGCGACAATCGATTTCTAGTTGGACGTTTTAGGGCGCTGTGAGTGCGACTTTTAGCGCCATAACTTCCTGTTTCCCTTCATGATGTCATGCTTTCACCTCTTGACGGAAACGCCTCTGGTCGGAAACTCCTTACAGCCACAGACACGTCGTTGTACTTTGTCAGGGGTTAATGCGCGTCGATAAAATGATCTTCTGGAGTACAGAAAGGATTAACAAAGCTCAGTTCACAACGCCCCGTGAGATAACGACGAACGATCAGCTGACAAGCTGAACGGAAAACCGACACCAGGCCGTCAGACAGCACGGTCGCCATCGCCTCGGCTCATTTCCATGTTTCAATTTAGTCGACTAATATTTTTAATCAGTCTGCTAATCCCGCCCGTTTAACCCCATTGCCCCTCAGCAATAAAAGCCTAATAAGCAGTTTTACGTTGCTAAACATGGGCCATCATTCTCGCTTTAAGCAGGTTCGTCCTTTAATGCGTTATTAGCGACAGGAAATGAGGCTGGCAGATACGGTTTTCAGAGACGACTGCCGGTAACAAAAGGTGACAGGAAGTCTAATTTCCGGGACCTCATTAATGCTGATAGATGAGATGGTGCATATTACGGCATCAGTCTCACAATCAAGTGTTTATAATATCGGCTTTATTACATCCTGCGGGACAGTGTACACTCCAATCACCGTGCATTTTAATTAGCTACTTGGCAATTAATGCCACGACGAGAATTAGGGTTGTTTAATCGCCTTACCCCCTCGGCAATTTATTAAACAAATATCTGGCAAAGCGGTGACGTGAAACAAACAACTCATTCCCCCTCTCATAGCTGTGGTTTATTGCTGTTTAGTTGCAGACTTTGACTGGGGAGTCAAACAGCCCCTGGCATCCTAAAGTTAAGAGGGGAAAAAAAAAATAGTTTCTCTGAATAAAGTTTGCAGCGTTTATAATTGGCCCCCCAAAATAAATTAATTTATCAACAGCGAAGAAGGAGCAGACAGTTAAAAAAAAAAAAATAAGAAACACTTTTTTTTTTTCCTGAAATGCATACTCGCGCTGCAGCACAGTTATTTTATTTACCACAAAGGGGGTGACGGGGTTTTGGAAGCTGAGAGGAAAGTTCTGTCGACAACACCTGACACGCAGGCTTCCCGTGACTCCCTACCTGCTCCCGCCGACCTCCTCCAATTTGCTTTGCTCAGCCGAGTGGAAATGAAGAATGATAGGCCTCGAAAACCGCTCTCTCTCTCTCCAAACTGCCCTCTCCACGAGTGTGCCGCTTATTTATAGACGATGGGTATGGCGGATTAACAAGAATCCCCAAGACTACAGTTGGGAGAAATGACTTTGAGGGGGCTTTTTTTTTTTGGCAGCGTCCGGCAGTCCATTTCCTCACACAAAGCCCAGCTGAGCCCTCTGGCCGGGGTTGTGGACGTGGCAGCCATTGGTGTTGCAGCACATGACGGACCGAGTCTCACGGAGAGGAGGGGATTCAGGTTTGCGCTGATGGTTACAGTAGAGATGCTCTGTTGCACCGTGGAGAGAGGAGAGTCGTAATCCGCCGGTCGTGACGTATTTGTTTCATTTAATTTGGATCCTGGCATGTTTGGCAGTCGGGCAGAATCCTGGTCAAGAGCTGGAAATATGTAAATGAAATATTGTTTTAAGAGGGAAATGAAATCCTCCCCTTCCAGGTGTCTTTATAATAATATTCATGGACATAATATCAGTGGGAAACAGCTCTGACTGGGTGTTGAAATGTTGGTTACATTCACTGTGAGTCAGCAGCAAGAAAAAAACAGCGGTGAGGCTTGCACTGGATGCGAGTAAATTAGCTCAAACTGTGGCCTGTCCATGCCTGTCTGTGCTAGATTAGTTCTGGGTGACAGTATGTCCTGGCAGAGCTCTGGGTCTTGGCACATGTTGGCAAATCTATGTAGAGGCTTCGTCTGACAGCATTTGGCACGACCGCACAGCATCAGCACCCTCGATGCAACATTCCCACGTCTCCGAGAGGTTCAAAACGGCATTATAGAACATAAAAAAAAAATCTTGAATTTGCTTTCTGCTTTCTCTCCCATGCAGATAAGCAGGACTTGCTCTTGGTCTTACTCGACGCGACACGACCTTTCAGTCACGAGCGGAGATACAAAGTGCAGCCATGCAAAGCAACCCGGGCGCCTTCAGGTACGAGGGCAATATTTTATATTTATCAGCTTTGTAAAGAAAGCGCAAGCCTTGCTATATGCTCACAGAGAGCCACGAAGTAAAGCGTTCAGGTTTTTAATAGCGCACCCCTAAAGATGTTTACAGGAACACAAGAGAAAACTCTTCTTCAGTGATTTGTTCATTTATTTGGGGTCAAAAATGTGTCAGCCTTTGACGTGAATGGGAACAGGAAAGTTGGAGAGTGAGGGCGGTGAGGGCGGTGATGGCAGACGCCGCAAAATTAGGTCTGAGGCCAGGAGCTAAGCAGGGTTGACTGTGTTTAATTTAACCTTTTAATTCAACAGTTTAACTTCACCAAATTTGCTTAAATTCAAAATGTCTCATCAGGCCCCGGGGGGGGGAAAAAAAAGACACTGTAGGTGTAATTGAACGCACAAAATCCTCATTATATTTTCAAAAAACGTGAGGGAAGGAGAGAGAAACCATACGCAGCGGGAACTGTGCAGTTTGTTACACGCTCCTGTATCGCCTGTTTGTCTTCACAAAATAAGCATAATTATAAAAACGGGTGCTCACAATGTGACAAATTTCCCAAGACATCAGTACTAGTTAAACCGCAGAGTAAAGACAATTGACTGGTGACATCAAGCCTGTTAATTCCCTTTGGTAAGCTTTCTAATTGTAGTTTCTTGTAAGTGTTTTTACTTTAATATTAACTATGACAAATATAGTTACTTTTATAAATGTTTTATATTGACAGTGGATCACATGCAAAAGTGCTTCTCAGCCCTATCGCATACGTGTTCATCAAATTGATACCCAATAGGGGACCATGCTGTTTATAACGTAACAGCTAACTCCTGGAAACTGTGGCTGCCCTTAGCTGGTTAGCTCAGTTAGCAGTGCAGGTAGTGGTCGTATTCACAAATAAAAGCTGACGGGTGTAATCAGTTGATGGACTACCTCAGCCTCGCGTGGGGTGCCGTCAAAAACCTCATAATCCGATCGTTTTATTGATATCTTTAACGTTCGAGAGTAATATCTGTACACGTTGCTTCTTTCCTGCAATCAAGATGACAATTTGACGGTTGACCGCTCGATGTCATCAGCTCAACTTCCCTGACCGTTTTCTAATCTTACTCTAACGCATCGCTTCGTCCCAACTCCCTCTCTCACACACACGCGCTGACTCGTGAGTGAGAACGGAGAAAAGTGCTGCCTCTACTCGATGGCTATCATGTTGTGATGATCAGCAGTGTATCACGCGGGCCAAATCTGTGCGCTGCGGGGAGTTCACATCAAGGCTGTCAGATTGCGCCGGTTGGACGGAAGATCACGGCTCCTGTTTTAATCCTCTGGTTCCGTGATAACTCTCAGTGTTGAGATAGGAAACTCCCAGAACGGAGCGATGCACTCCGGTTTCTCTTTTTCTGCTAATCCGCACATTATTAGACTTCAAGCAGAAACAAAAGTGTTAGTTTACTCAGTTCAAACTTTCAGCTATGTTTTACGTATGTACTCTCCAAAGGGACTCCTATAGGATCTTTTTAATTGGGTTAACCTCTCAGATCGTACAACCGGATGAGAGTGCTCCACCCTCAGCCGAGGGAATTCCTCCTCAAAATCCCTTTAAACTTTACCTCTGGCCCTGAGCATCGGTTCGAGTAAGACTCCCTGTGCGGCTTCATGCTTTAGCCGCTTCTACAGCGCTTTTTTCTTATATCAAACGGGGTTACAATGGAACGAGGGGAGGAGGGGGAAAAAAAACTGCAAAAGGTTCAGATATTACGGAGACTTCTCGCTCTATCGCCTTAAACACTTTGCCATCAACTTCAGATCCTTATTCAAGAAACTGCACTGACACATGCGCCCGGTCCCCGCAGTGGTTTTGAAAAAAAAAAAAAAAAAAAACAGTCAGAGCTGAAGATTAGCGAGCCCTAAGTGAATGTGCTCATGCTGCACATTTTCCTTCTGATTACAGCAGAGAGAGTAGCCTTTGCTACGGGATACTGTGCTACAGGGGATGGAGAAATGCTCAAACTGCTCCCTGACGAATTAGTCCACCGCATAAATGAAAAGAGCCTTACAAAGGGATGTAATGAGGCCAGGCTACAGTCCAAGTAATATGTTCTGCATTAATTATTTAGTGTCATTGACAGCTGTGAGTTGTATTGAGGTACAGTTTGGGAATCATGTTAATGGTGATGGTGGAGCTTTAACTGTGTTGCCGTGTACTTAAAGTGCAGCGCATTTTTAAAAAAAAGCCCGTAAAACTGTAAAAGATGAATTATCCAAATAAAAGGCTGCGAAAAATTCCTTCCACAAACTTGCCTGAGTAAATCTGACTCGCTCTGGCAACAATACCTTTGCCAGCTACACAGGAAACCTGCAATACCGGCGAGAATATACTTTCCCCAAGTCGATTTGAATAATATCTCCTCTACAAAGTACTCTGGGCTCACCGGGTTGGAAAAACATAGGTGGGTGCAGTCTCCCTCGACAGCAACTGATCCTGAGGGATTTCAGGTGGATTACCATGTTATTCTGCCTGGATGCAACCCGAACCTCATTTGTGCACCCCGCGAAAAAGCAAAAGCTTTTCTCCAGCCTCGCCTCTGGTGTCAGGTGATACTGTAATCTGCGCTCAGCCCTGTTTGCGGCGGGGACGAATTACAAAGCTTCGCCTCCACAATCCCTGCGTCAAGATATTAATTGGCCTATGAAGCCAGGCAAATAATTACGCCATCGATACGACCATTATCTCCTGCCCTCTGCGAGGGTCGATTGTGCCTTCGGGTCAATCCAATTTGGAGACGGAGCAGCGGCAGACTCAGTGTGTTTGAGGGGCGGGGACGAAAATCATGCATCTGTGGTGAAACTTTTAATTGTGCGATTGTGATCGCTGCACCTTTGTCACGAATACCTGGAAGGGCACCCACGAGGGCACTTTATTATGTTTTCTACAATGGAAAGGCGTCGAAGAGAGCTGCATTTTTTTTAAACATGGGGGCACCGGGGGCAGCGATTGCCCCCTGTCCCCCCCTCCCACATAGTCCACAAGTGAGACAGAGTACACGCAGTTATATCTTCAGTCGGGAAAGTTGGACAGGAACAACACACGAGTCTCACTGCAGAGAGATCCGAGTGCGTGACTAACTCGCTGACTGTGCAGATCATCTGACAAGGTCACCAAAACACACCAAGTGAACAAACAGACACTTGCACACCACAGGGCCCAATTTATCAGCAGGCATTTAAATATTCTCTTTAAAGTGCTGCGCAGCTGCAACCTTGTTGTACCTCGGTGGCAGACAGGAGGCCTTGGCCTGCATTCAGAAGACGGCGGTGCCAGAGAGCGGTCTCACACTGCCACGGTAAGTAAAGGCAAACCAGCCACTTCAGCAGCCATGTTTTTGCCAAGTCCAATTCAATTTTCCCCGCAGTTCCTCACGGTGGGGATGCCTCCTGGTTCCAGGCACCGTGAAATGTTATTCACCAAAGTAGTGTCATTCTGTGGAATATTTATTTATTCAGATCGGGTGAGTGTTTGAGGTGAAACAGTGTGAAATAAAGTTATGATTTATTTTGCTGGTTTGGTTTGATCAGGTGCCAACTAAGCAAGGCAGATTTTTTTTTCCCCTGGTCATGCTACTTTTCCTTTTTTTCTTTTTTCATCGCTGTTTAAAAACCGGCAGTCAGTCACTTCAAGGGAACCACTGCGAGATGATGACGTCCGCAAATATCAATTTCAGTGTCCTTGATGTGCAGCAGGAGCCTTGATGCTGCATCTACCCAGCAGCTGATGAGTTCTTCAACATGGCCTGCGGATTAATGCCTCTCAGATCTCGTATATACGAGGCAGACAAAGAGTCCTTTCTTGTAATAGTTGTCAGATTGTACCACATTTGTACAGCGAAACATTTCCAAATCAACAATACAAACTTCATGCTGCCTTTATTGTGCTGGACATCCCTCTCTTGATGTGCTCATCTCGGCAGCATCTTCATCGAAGAGACACGCGCCTGACTGAACACACCAGATGCCGCGTGCAGTCCAGCGCTCGCGTCATTTTGCTGAATCAATAATCACAGTGTCTGTGACCTGAAAACATCTCGCTGAAGCACGGGGGCCGCGAAAACAAAACAGTGTGATGTCGGTGATACGGCGGTGCAGAACAAGCGGGAGGGTGAAGTTTCACCTCGTCGTTCAGTGCGATCAAATCAATAGGAGCTCTGGCGCCGACTGTGGCGAGAACACTGAGCTCATTTGCTACACCTGATTGACCCGTAGCACGAACTGATGCATCTGAAGATTGAACCGTTGGTTAGATATACACAGAGGCACACGGAGCGGAAAAAATGGAAAACAGCTAAATATATTCGGCATCACAGAAATAAAGTGGACTTCTTGTGAGTTTGACTGGCAGCATTTTTAAAGTACGGTACACAGAGATGTGAGTTATTAATGAGGAACAAGTTAGAGACGATCTGCTATTGAATGAGTAGCTCATGAGAAGCTGTTATTCACAGACTATAGAGTAGGACATGAGGAGTTGTTGGAGAACAAACTAAACAAATTGTGAAAAAAAGGGTAATGGTTAGTTAATCATGCGGTAACGATGGACCGGTTAGTACCTACTCAGTGTGATACATCACTTTAGTTGAGGGGGTACAACTGGAGTAACTTGTGAAGGTGCACTATGTATCAGAGCCAATCACAGCAGACTGGGCTCTCATGCTCCTAGTGGCCAAACCGTGTAATTACAACATCACATGATGCACTGGTTCCCAAAAATACTTGTGGATACTTGTTTTTGAGCGTCACAATCACTTCGAATTGCCTCATTTGGCTATCATGACTGAAGTCATTTGGTCCAATAAAATTGGTAAAGTAGAGCTGCAAGATGAAGTCATATTATTCCTATTCAGTTGAGCTGGCTGCTTAACTGAAAGTTTAGACTGAAAGTCTCCAGTGCGCGCGCTCTATGGGCCCCACAATGCAGGAGATCCGGGTCATTTCAAAGCCGGGAAGTCGAGCCAATTTCGCTTCAGATGGGTTGGCTCGACTTCCCGGAGGCTGTGTCCAGATTTGGTGGTGATGTAACGTTGAGGGTGAATGCAGCAAGTATGAAAAAAATGTGTTATTTGAACATTAAAACATGGAAAGATGTTCTAGCAGTGCACACAATGAAAGTACGAACATGGGAATTAGCATAACAAGGGACCCACGGAACGATCTGTTAATTGCTAGATCGTTCTTCACCTGTTCCTTAGAAACCACTTACATTTCTTGTGTCCCGTATTGTGAAGTGCTCCTGTTAGACTGAAATAACAAGAGCACTTGGACCAGCACACACACACACACACACACACACACACACTAAGCCTCTACCTTAGTATGCATGGAGCTATAGGCCGATTAGCGCAGATACACTGTTGTTGTGCTTGAAGACGTGGGTTAATGGAATAATGCAATGTGGCGCGCACTCCAGCCTGCCAGCCAGCATAATGCAAATATTTACCTTTCCACTTGAGCGGAGCAGGATGAGCCAAATATGCATCTCATTTACATCACAATAGCGTGTCGTACAGGAGAGACAACGCTTAGGCTGGGACGCGAAAGTGAAGGAGAAAAATAAGGTCAGTTAATTTTCCACCCTGGAGAAAAATGGACATATTGTCACCATGTGTTGTGCTCCTAATCCTTTGCTCCTTTACAGAACATGATAAA
>OMLP01034383.1:0-11654 GCA_900302685.1 Spondyliosoma cantharus
GAAGGTTGGAAAGGAGGAGGCCATACGCCGCAAAATGTGGAAGAACCTCCGCGATTTTTTATCTTATCTTATTGTTAAGTGTTATCTTATTGTTTATCTGTTTGCTAATAAACCGTGGTTTTACATAAGTGCTGTCTGCTGTTGTTGTGGTCAAAGACGAGTGAAATTACATGGCTGAAAAATTAGCTTGACATAATGCTCAAAGCGGCATTAAGTTATAAAAACAGATACGTTTTTAAGATAGATACTTACAAACACACACTCAGGAATGTTGATGGCTGACCCAGGTAGCGGTGCAAATGTGTGCCAGTGGTGTAGAATAATAGACAGCCAGGTGCACATGAGGACACTATTCATATGATAACTGCTGCCATACACTCTGGAATGTTGATGGCTCATCCAGTGACTGTTGTCACTGACGCCAATGCTGCTGCAAGTTCTTCCATTGTTTACCTTTTTCTTCTTCTAGTGCGTAGAAATAGCAAAGTCGGTAGCCTTTCCTCAGTTGCGACACCTCTGTTCAGGAGAAGACTGCAACTAGTGCCGCGACCACCAGGCGCAAGTATATACAGCTACGGCGCTCCCGTGACGTCACGTTGTCGCGCGACAGGTCGAGAGCGGCGAGTATACTGGAGCCTTTATCCCTGATCCATTTTGTAGTCTTCTATGTTTTATCCTGTTTTTTTATTTACTCTGATAAGATCAGTCTCCTACTGACTGGTTCATCAACTTTCAAGTGAAAGTCCTACATGTACCAGTGTCTTGTTTTCAGAATTGGGTTTTCATTTGTTTACTGTGTGGGTCCCTGGGACTCACTATACAAAAAACCCCTATCGATATCACTGGCAAAAAATGGACAAAACAAGTAATAAATCGTATCATATAAAAACATGATTCTACAACTGTTGGTGCGTGACCAGAAGTGTAATATTCAGTTTTTGAAGGCATAGTTGTGTTGCGGATGATGCAAGCTGCCCCCATATGTTACCTATAATAAAACATTGAAATTCACAACAATTCGATAATGACCAGTGTCTCATGGCTAACACCAATAAGCTTACCAATGATTTTAAATTTTGTATTCTAAAAGGTTCGTAACCTGTAGTATGTGCACACCTGAAGGTAAGAGGGGCTAAGATCCAAGTGAGCTAAAATGATGCAATATTTCAAAGCTCAGATCAAAACACATGTAACTGACATCACTATTACAAATAAATTGAACATGTCTTCCTCTGAAACTGGAAATAAAGATGTCATGTTTGACGTTCTAGCCCACACTGCATGGCTCTCCCGAAGTGAAGCAGTTTGATGAGCACAACAGCCAGCCATGCTTGTTGGTCTTCTTCTGCGAGCAAAAGTTGCCTACCGCCACCTACTGTATTGGAGTGTGTAGACGGGGTGCTTATTCAGTCAATTAATGCAATTTTGGTTTGTATTATAGGCTCTTTTTCTCAATATAATTAATAGGCAATAATTTAATTACCCGAATAACATGTAAAAATAAAAAAATAAAATCTGTGTTTCTTTGTGTGTGTGTGTAGAACAGTAGGCCTGCAAAGCCATAATAATAATAATTTTAACAGTAATATTATTGCCACTATATACTGTGTACAAACATTGGCCTATAAATATTATTTTATATCAGAGGGGAAGGTTAATTTATGTTTCTAATCCTCCAAATATTTAACTAATTTCTAAATGTTGAGATTACTATTTTTTTTTGTTTTTAATGTACATGTTATTCACATCTCACTCCACCCTCATTCATTTGAATATGGCCTCCAAAAACGTGTCTGATCCCAAATAATATAACTTCAATTCCCCCCCTCGAGAAAGAGCGGATAGCTGCGTACAACAATATCCATTTAGACGCCTCATATAATGCATTCAAATGCTGGGGAAAGCACACGATTTCACGAGGAGACCCAACTATACTGGTTCTGATGGCATAAAACGACTTGTAGTTGAGATATGGAAAGTTTAAGTTTGTATGAAGAGGGCTCGGAAACACCTCATGCGTTCTAATCACATTGGGGATCTTGCATTGTGGGGGTGTGGTGACTTTTTGTAGTTCTCCGCCTTCCTCTGACATCAGCCAGCAGTGTTAATTTACTGCCAGCGCTGAATGTAGAGCCGCTCTCCCTATTTTTTTTTCTTCCAACGACGACATTTTTGTTGAACAGCACACACATGTCTATGTCCAGTAGCGACAGAAATACAGACCGAGCCATGAAACACGATATAAACGGGACTACATGCCTAGTCTGCGCGGTAACAAGATCAAATCCCGAGGCCGAACACCACCTCCTCCTTTTTTCAGCTTTGGTGAGGGAGGGGGGTATTAGCGTTTCAGAGCCTCCCCTGGATGAATGGGTAGCCATATTCTCATTCTCAGTCAGAGAGGGAAAAATGTTATCAGACCTGGCATAAGTGAGCCGTTAAACGTAGCTGGTTAAATCACACCGCCTAATTTTCCGCCTGGCCTACATAGCAGCCAACAATGCACATCATGGATCCGTTTAAAAGCATGCTAGACACGACGCGGCGGCGGGCTGCGCGTATCTCCAACAAGACATGGCGAACAGTCCACACCGCTGGGATCCATGTTAGAAAAAACGAGGGTGCACACACGCGAAGGGAAACACACGCACACACTCCCATTATTTTTTCATGAAATAAACATATCTCCAGCTCATAAAAAACGGCATGGTCGAGGCGTGCATGTTATCTGCGATGCCCTGCCAGCACGGTGTCGTTAATAACGTACGGAGAGCAGAGGACGGATATAGCACACCTACCTCACTGGTCTTGACATTTTGCAGGAATACTGTAGAGGTTAAGGATGTAAGAAAGGGGGGAGAAGAAAAAGCACAGGGGAAAAAAAAGAAATATAGATTCCCGCTCTGCAAAACACCGAGGGGAGCGAGGTTGACGCACGACTCCACCGTCCGAGCTAGCGCGTGAAAATAAAAGTACGGCAGCGGCTTGTCCTCCACACGCAAATATTCTTAATTTTTTTTACCTTCAGCTACTCAAAATGGTGAATAAAACAAACTGAAACTGCAGCCTGTGTGCAACCGAACCCCGCGGCCTTGAGGGGTGGGTTCTCGACGACAAGCACCGCCCCTACGGAGCCCTGAGAGGAGCATCGCGTCACTCTGCTGCTCCCATTGGCTGATTTGAACGACAAATTTCCTTTGCACTGGATACTTTAGCTGCTCGTCAGAGCACTTTTAGCAAATAGTTCCCCGCCTTCTTAAGCAGGCTCGGTTGAATTAGCACTGTTAAGAAAACAAAAAGAGGCCCTCAGGTCGGATGCAAACATTGAATTCAGTGTGGGTCCCAAAAGACCGTAAAGGAATATTGCAATTATAGGTTACAACGTGCACAAACATGATGTATATGTTATTATAGAATGTAATGTATTCCAGGTATCACACCGACTGTTAAATGGCTGATCCTGAGACTAACCTTCTTCTGTTTCACCTGGCAGACTGCTGCAGCATGAGATGCAGGTTGCAAGCATTCATAGCATTACAGCTGCAATGTCTTTAGTTTGTACAGTTTCTTTCAGGGATAGATTTAATAGAATTGAGCTTTCCTTTTTTAAATTTCAAGAGCTATAATAAGAATTTATTACCAAATTTCACAATGTCAAATAAATAAAAACTAATTTGCCACTCCCCTACCCTTATATAACTTCCAGTCCTCTACACTGACCCAGGATAGCCCCTGTGTTTTCATGTGGTCCAAATAATTTGACACTTATACATGTCCCTGTTCTTGACTTGTGTTTCACGCTGTTATGATGTTGCTCCATGTTGGGATGAATGGATAAACAGAAGTTAGTATGATTACTGTTGGATTCATAGATGGCACAGCATCCTGGTTTTCTATGACAACAGAAAGGGTTTGTTCATTATACTGTGCGTGAAAGTATTTCTATAACTAGCCCAAGAGCAGAATGAGGTTTAGGGTTAATAACTAGGCTACAAACTTCATCATCCACATAACAAATTATTTTTGAAAATGTTCCCTCAGCTGTCTATTAAAATCATACATCTGAACAAAGAAGCATACAGTAAAAAAGCCATTGGTGTAAAGACTGCTCAAAACATGACATAGCCTTGAATCCATGCACCATTTACATGTAGTTAAACATAATGATGTTTTTTACCACTTATTGAAAAAAAAAAAAATAAATAAATTATTTCAAAACAAGCCCTCACTTCAAAGATAAGAGAAAGTGTAAAGAGGAGGAAGTATTTCTCCAACTGGTGCAGATAGCCTGTCCTACTTATAAATAGACTGCTTCAAATTTGGGTTTTTGAAGTCCCATCTGATAAAACTGTTGGAAAAACACAATTACAAACTAATTTCTCTCATTCATTTTATTCATATGCATGAATACGTGATTGCATATGAATCTCGCGCACAAATGAACTGACACTGTGTGGATTCGTTTAGGCTACATTTGTGTTTGGAGTTTCAAAACTTTTCTGATATTCACCACAAATGTGTTAGCTATAAGCTTCTGGTGGAAAACGGCAACATACAGCGAATAGGCAAATTACATTTCTATTGCTGTCAAAGGTTTATTTTTCTGATACAGAGTAGTCACTACGCTGCACGGTCTCGGGCAGATTCAGTGTCGATGCGGACATTACAGGCTGAGAAATAATGACTTTTAATGTACTACAGCTTGCAGTCGTGTAGCTTTAACTAATATAACGTTGACTTCTTTAATGCAACAGGTTTTTGGTAAGAAACTAAGTTGACAGAATTCTTATGACAAGGTTTTGCAACTTGCTATTGTTAGCATTAAGCATGCTAAATGTAACATGCCAGCAGGAGCAGGCTTGTGCAGTTTACATCGCTACATGCAATCCTGATTTTCCATTTTTAGGAGCCAGTCTGTTTCTGGTTGTACAACCCAGCCTGCGTTAAGACTTAATCAAGGTAGCGAGATGCTGATCTAACGCCAATTTGGCAAGTGCTGAAGTTGCATGCTACAAGACCATCTAACCCTGACCATAACCCACGGATGTATTATATGTGGAGAACCGATTTCAGCAAAGTTTAACAATAACGAGCTGAGCCTGATGAGTTTCTCGATATGGCAGCCATACACGTTAACACTTTTAATTTAGAGGACAAGGCCTGTCTTCTGCCTCCACCATCAGACCATCAAACCTCATGTTTGCAAGTTGTCTAGTGTATTAATGAGTGTTACAGTCCAGCAGGACTATTAGCGTGGCTGTAGACTTCACATTTTTTCCTTTGGCAGAGACAATAAAAAATGTTTGTGATACTGTGTTTGCTTGAAACCAGTTTTTAAAATCTTAACCAACCCGCTTGGCAACACGACACAAATATTTTGAAAACCAAAATCTTCCTTTCTCTACTTACGTCACTGCAAAGACTATTCATACTTACAGTAATGGCGTGTTTCCAACAGAAAGCAAAGCTATTTTTTTTTTGCACATCTAGATTACGTAAACCCTTTTATCTGGAGTGAACACAAATGTCTGCATTATTTCCCCAGACTTTACGCTGCCAGCTCTCTGGTCATAAGTCCTGGGTGAACCACATGTGTGAATGAAGCAGATAGTTGACAACAGACAATGCTGTTCTGTGCTGCATGTGGGAACATGTAAATGTGGACATTATCCTGATCTTAATCTCTGGATATTTTTTGCATTCATATGTGAAAGGAAAGGGGCTTTAGAAAGTCAATGGAAAGCCGGGCGGCGCTAGTGGTGTGGTGCAAATGACATGGTGTAAATTAATTTGGGTGCAGAGCCAGACCTTCTGGAGGAATAACCTGTCACATCAGATTCTGCTCTGATTTCCAGCTATAAACCGATGGGAGGAGAGCTCAAAGATGACCTTTTTCAAATGTTCTGCGCATTTGCATCATTTGCGCTGCATCATTTGCGTTACTCATGCCACACCGATTCACAAATGTTCACGTCTTTGTGTTGACTTTGTATGTCTGTAGTTCAAAATATGTAATAATGCAATGAACTATCATTTTTAAAACATTGATCCCTGGTACTTCTGTTGCTCATTCCAATTAATTTCTTATTAATTGCCTTTTTTAAGCCTCATGTCTTTAAGAGATTGTACATTCAACCAACTATGCACCCTTAGTCTCCACTATGTTTGCTGAAAAAAAAAAAATAAGTAAGGTCCTCTTTAGAGCCAGCATTTGGTTTGACTGTTCTGGGCTACTGTAGAAACATGGCGGTACAACATGGTGGACTCCTTGGGAGAGGACCGACTCTCTAGATTTACAGGGCTCATTCTAAGGCAACGAAAAAACAATGAGTGATTATGATTGATTACGAGCGAAAACATAATTATGAACATTTTATTCCATTTCTGGCCCGAAATCCCTCTAAACGCTATACAGTGGCCCAGTAAGCAAGATAGTGACCTATTGATAATAATGAAAACTTTATTGGAAAACAATAAAAAACTGAAACAACCATTTTGAAAGATCAAGCGTTAATTAAACCTTATCCACGCACACAAATGACCAGAGTGGAGACAGTATATATTTACTTATTTTATTTTTTGCCATTTCTGTCTCAAAAAATCAATTGCCGTTTACTGTTTGGCTTCTCTGGGTCTCAAAACAAGCTGAATATTAAAGGTCAATAATAAGTAACCCTGGGGTTATACAATTACAGTTGTTATAAAAAATGTTTTATGTTTTTATGTTGAGTTTTGCAGGCTCTGGGTGGTAGTAACCTTTGTTTGTTAGTCTCATTGTATTTCAGGTCCACCCACACATGTGGTGAGTTCAAATATGTTCTATCAAATTGAAGGCTGTGCTCTCTCTCTCTCTCTCTCTCTCTCTCTCTCTGCCTGTGTCTGCTGGTCTCTCTCTCGTTTCTCTCACATCAGACAGACTTATGTGTCTGTGTTCAGGGATGATGCTGTAGTGAGGAGCAGGTATGTTGCCATGGTGACCGGGGAAATGACTCTCGTCTTTCTCTTCGTGGCTTCACAGTTGCCTCTGGATCACTCTTCCGTCCGAGCTCTGCATTCGTCAGCCTGCAACAAGAGAAAAGTGCCTGAACCTCAGAGACATTTTTATCTCACACGTCTGGCTAAGTCCTGATCAGTTTGTGCACCATCAGTGTCCAGCTGAACTGGACTTCTACAGTGTCGATGCATCACGGTCAAAGATTATCTTTCTTTTTATTCACTCAATTTTCCCAAGATTTGGACTCACATTGATTAAAATCAAATGCTGCAGCCATGTGTGATCAGCTGGCAGAGCGCCACACCATCTCCTTACCTGTGTAGCACTGCCACCCTGTGGCTCCGATGTTAAACTGCAATGCAGCCAGGAGAAATGCCTGCAATACAAGCTAGACGCTCAAGTAGCTTTTTTACTATTTCCATTTTATGCTAACTCATACTTCTATTCCATTATTGTACTTTTTACTCCAGTACATTCATTTGACAGCTGTGATTACTATTTACTTTTGGGATTCATATTTGACATAAAAAATCATAAAAACAAATAAAATCAATTGTTAAAGACTAAACCAGACTTTCACAACCTTTTTGGACTGAAAAATGAGCATCTAGGTGTCAGTCCATTTATCTGTTACCTATGGATAAGAGACAATTTTAAAGGACAAACCTGTGTGTGTGTGCGTGTGTGTGTATTTACAGTATGAGCTTCACAATCACCTGCTCAACACCTACGGAAGGTTTTTAGAGAGACGTGCTAGACGGAGTTTTATTAGAAGAAATACTTTACTTTGATCGAAAGTATGAACAGGAAAAGATAAAAAAAAATAAAAAATACTCCATTACAAGTACAGAAGTATTATCAGCAAAAATGTACTTCAAGTTTCAAAGTAGGTACTGGTTCTGCAGGAGAATGTCCCCTGTGACTGACACTATTAGACTCTGCATGCCATTATTAGAATGAAAGTATCCGACCGCAAAAAATCAAACCCCCACCGTTCAGGTTTTCATGCAGAGCCGGCCCTCAACACACATGAACGCACACTGCCCGACTACACCGGCAGACCCTGTAGCTCCCACCGGCCAGCCTGGAGATGTGTGATAGCGCTGGTTTGCTGCATTTACCACGTTCCACAATCTCTTTTAGCTATTATGGCCTAATTAATACGCGAATTAACAACTCCGTCAAATGCCACAATCATATAGACACAAGCAAAAATATCTGTCTCCAATGCACCTTCAAAAGTTTTTTAACTTTGATTTATAGTTAGAGTTGTGTAACTTTTGAAGGCACAATCTGAGATGTGTCTTTGCTGAAAATCCTTACATATCACCGACAATTGTAAGATAACAAGGAGCCTCAACCAGACACTCAGAAAGTGAAGAGCCACTGATTTAATCTTTACGAGGCTTTTTATTTATTTATCTATTTTTATGTAAGAATCTTAATTTGTGTATTAATATAATAATATTACTATTTTTATGATGATTTTTGATTAGATTTTTTTCCTCTATGAAAATGTGTTTAAAAAAAAAAAGATTTGGCATGTGAAGAATACCATCATTATTTCTATTGTGTGTGACTGCAGTACATGACAGAAACAGTTCTAGTTCTCAGTTGTTTTCTGTCCTGTGTTTATGACTTAAGAGCAGGTGAAAACGTATTTGTCAGGACAGTCTTTGTAAGCTCTTTTTTTTTTGCCATGTGTGAAAGGTGAGGATAAAACATGTTTTGTCAGGTGAAAAGAAAAAGGTATTGTCATCATGACATTTATATATAAATACATTTTATATTATTTCACATATAAATATATACAATATTTGTGACATGATCTTTTTTGTTTGTGTCTTTAACAAGCACACAAACAGTAACAGGGTTGTAATATTCCTTTCGGCTACCAGAGGCTGAATATTAAATGTAATATTAAAACACGTTTCTGTTCAAGCCAAAAGAAAGACGTGACAGGAATGCTACTTGTTAGAACAAAATATATGAACCTTGTGTTTAGAGTGGCTTTTTAATTATTGTATCTATTTTTCTGTAAAATCTTAAAAAAAAAAAAATTGACCTACTACTGTCAGATAAATGTAGTGGAGTAAAAACTACATTTTGCTCGGGGTCCACTGGGCTTATCTTGTCCTGCCCTGGTTCTGTATCATATCCCTATATATAAACAATTAATATGAAATTATTCTGCTCACATGAAAATGACTTATTAAAGTGATTACTGTTAACTCACTCACAAGATCGTTATGAACTATTATGTCGGAGACAACAGACGATACTGATTAGGACCGACAGATCCCAGCCATGCTTGTTAACCAGTTCTCCCGTCCCCCCTGAAGAGGGCAATGCAGGACCACATTTAGCCCAGAGTGGATCTGGATTACTGCTTGCCAGCACAGAGCACATTGGTAATTCTAGTCAGCCACTAGCAGTGGATGCCTGCTGGCCAAGTGTTTGACTCAGTACCTCTGTCTGCGTGTGTGTGAACGTTTGATTAAAATGTCTCCTGACCCGGCTGTGACACCCTCCGTCGGCGAACTCATTGTTTGACAGTCTGCAAACAACCCGCTGATGCTCTGAGAGAGAAACTGAAAAAAAAGCAACAGGGTTAAGAACTTCCATAAATGAACCTCCTATTCAAAGGCTTATCATGCCTCCTGGCACAATGATTGTTCTTACACATCATCCTCCTCCACTTTGGAGTTGATTCCCTCATTTTCTCTGCTCTGTTCTCAGATGAGTAGCTGCAGGCAACGCCACCGATAAGTGGAGCAAGAAATACAGGGAGAGTGAGAGAGATGGATGGAGAGTGGGCTGTGCTGCTTAACTTAATTCTTAACTCTGTGATTTATGTATACACGTGCATGTGTGGAGATAGTGCCGCATACATACAAACAAACAAACAAACCAAAAGCCTGGTCTATAGTCTACCAGCTTAACATTAGTTTGCCTCTGTTATGACTTCAAGTATAAATTCACTCAAATTACAACAAACAAAACAAACAACCATGTATAATGCACAAGCACACTGTTGTTGTTTTCATAGGTCCTATTTCTTAGTACAGTAGTTATAATGAAACCTGTCCTCAGGAAACTGAGTGAGGATTTTGATTAATCCAGAGCAGACCCTTTTTTCATGGCCGGCAGACATTTTGACTTGTCATCACAGGAAAAGTGCAGGTGGAACGTATATATGTGGAGGCATCGCTCCAGCAATCGTTGCACCCCGATGCAGAACTTAAGATATTTTAGAACATCCATTGTTTCAGTCATTTTACATTTTACAAGCAAAAAAGCCAAGCCACCATCCCCGTGCTCTGTATATATATATATTTTTTTTTAATGAAAATATTTGTAAGTTGCAGCATTAGTAACACCAATATTGTGAAAGATATTTGTTCAATCTTAGTTCACATGGGAAGTACATATTTGTGACATGTAAAGTGTCTGAATACCACATGTGCCTGTATGTGAATTTATCATGTAGAAAATGTTTCTCCTCGGATTGTAAACACAACATTGTTTTTTTTCACATTTCCACAATATTTTACTTTGCACGTGTGAATTTAAACATGTGAAGTGTGTTTCATATGTGGTGAAATCAGCTGGTCTTTTTTTTCTTCTCCATTTCTGGTGCTAAAAGATCGAGCAACACAAGCAAAATTCTATTCACCTCCATCCAAAGCAGATAGATTAACTTAGTTTGATAGTAATAAATTACAGTTTTTATCTGTTTTATAACATATTTTGTATACACACCTATAATGTATTTTAATTGATATTTGTTGTAGTTAAACTAAGAAACATGACACATAAACAGAGAGAACGAATAAACATAAAAAACAGGAGACTAAATCCCTCCCTGGGTTAGACGTTAGGAGCCGCACCATACGGTGACTGCAGCATGTGACGAAAAAAGTATTTTTTTTGTGCCATGTGTGAAAGGTGGGGTAAAACATGTTTTACCAGGTGAAAAGAAAAAGTTATTGTCATCATGAATATTAAATATAAATCTAAAAAAAATCTTTTCATTTGTTTTCATCTTTTCAAAAAGTTTGGGCAAAATAAATATGTTTTATGATGATTTTTGATTAGATTTTTTTCCTCTGTGAAAATTGGGCTGCTGAAGAATATTATTATCTTTTCTATTTTTTGTCACAATCTTTTTTGTTTGTCTCTTTTACAAACAGTAACAGTGTTGTAATATTGCTTTCGGCTACCAGAGGCTGAAGTGTATCAATACTAAATCACATTTCTGTCCAAGCCAAACAAAATATATGTACCTTGTGTTTAGAGCGCATGGAGAAATTAATACTCACCTGAAAGAAAACATAAATCCTCTTTAGAACATAGGGGGCTGCTGCACTTCAGCCTCTTGTGGCTGAAATGAATATTTCAACAACGAACAATGAACCATGATGCTGACAAGGAAAAAAATCCACCTGACAAAACTTCATTTCACCTGTTTTCATAGATGAAAAAAAACAAAGAAACAATAATTTAGAGAAAATTATCCCAGCAAAAAAATAAATGAATTTAAAATAAAATAAAATCCAAAATCTGACAAAACTTATTTTGTCCACTTTTTTTCACGGCTGAAAGAGCAACTTAGAAAAACTATTTTTTTTCTTTCTCCTTCCTCCTGAGAGAATTAGAT
>OMLP01034384.1:0-11537 GCA_900302685.1 Spondyliosoma cantharus
AATGGTGTTGTGACAGGGGGGCTCAGGAATATCTTGGTGATGGTATGATTCTGAATTCAAGGCCATATAATCACAGCCATCCTATCGGAGACCCCCAAATTCATGGACGACAGACACCTGGCCGCCGACGTCGACACCCGTCCTTCTTTTTAAAATTTTTCGGCCTCGTCTTCATGACACCTGTCAGAATTACCCGCAGATTTATCAGATGGGAAGATGGGCGCCCGTTCACCGCGCGTTATTGGCACGAGTTTGACCCCTGGATCATTTGTGTCACTCGACCAAAACAGACAGAACACCTTGTTATACATTAGCCGTAAGATCGCGAGCGGTTTAAAACAACTTGACCGAAGCCAGCTTTTCTTTTCCCCTTCTCGTCTCTGCACACCCATAAAGCATTTCCCCTCCGTTCAGCTGACGAGACAGAAATGAGTTTGAGAAGCGAGAGGCGAGGTGAAATAAAACCCGGCGCTCTCCTCGGCTCCGGGTGTTTATTCCTCCAGGCGCTCCGTGCTCTGCCCCGGACATACCCTCAATGTTATTATGGGCTCTAGACGAGCACGGGGCCTTATTATCAGAATAAACCTGTCAGAAACAGAACCGGTTATAACGAGGAACTAGAAGAGATTTTTTGTTTTTTCCTGGTGGTGGCACTAAAGTTTCATTCGCTCTCAGTCGTCTTCTGCTGGCTCGTCTTGTGGCATTAATCACCCTCCGTACTATTCTCCAAAGGAAGAACGTCATTGAACGTCCCTCCGCGCTGCGTTCAGTCTGCAGGTGCAGCTGGTGCAGGTCTGGGCGGATCCGTGTCGCCAGATCGATTCCCCAAATCGTCCCTGCAGAGACACAAACCGAACCACCCCGACTTGTAACTGTGCTGTAGTCAGAGGAGGACTTTCGCTCACGCTGTTCTGCAGATTGAAGCATTTTCATCAGCCATTATTTTATATTTTTTACTTTCACACCTGCCCTACTTTCGTGCGCACGTCACAGATCTCATCACATACACCTTATTTAAAAAAAAAAATTCAAATATCTTTTATAATACATCATAATAATTGCATCATTCCGAATATTGATCACTGCCAATGTTTTCTCTTTAATCTCGTTAATCTAGCGTGATGTCATTTTGCTACAGGCAGGTGCTGCCACCACGTGGTCGAGGCTGAACATGCCGGAAGTCCTCAATGACCCTTCTGTTCCCCAGATCTCAACCTTTACACGATTAACCGTCTTGTGTGATTTTTGTTAAAGGAAGCTGCCAACAATCATGTTTAAACTTGGCTTTATGTAAGAGGGAATATTCCACAGCACAGTGTTCACAGGCTGTGTGGAGAGGACTTGGTCACTTTAAGGATTAGTGTGTGTTAATAGATAAACTGTTATCATAGTAATCCAGGGGAAGCTTATCTGTGAGCGTTGTTTTATCAATGGCCACTCCTCTTGTACTATTTAAAGTAGTAACCTCTTGACCAAATTGAGTAATAAACAATTTCAGAGTTGTAGTACAATGGGAGACATTTCAAAATATCAAAAAGCTCTCACCAGCCATTTTGACTTCTGGATCATCCCACAGTGCAAATATTAGACTTTATATCATCTCTTCACATCCGGTATAATTCAGTTCTTTTCATATCCTGCCATGCCGTGGTTCGTATTCTGGTCTCCGTGCAGCTCAGTTGTCTGCCTGTCATATCCGCTTTATATTTTAATCGATCATCTGGCTTTAAATATAATATGTGGGAATAATCCTGTAAACTGAAGCCACAGGAATCTTATTTTGTTTCATGAATGTTATACCATTTCGAGAGCTATGGTAAGAACACAACCTAGGTTAAATAAAAGGTATGTCACAGTTTAATCTGATTATTTGTGTTTGTTCTTAGTAACATCAGCGCTGGAACGATTGCAGACAGAAATTAATAGCACAAAACCGACAGATTTAACAGTTCGTGAAAGCTTTATTCGGTTAAACTGCTGAGACTTTAATCAAATATGGAGAGTCTCAACCCACATTCACAACATATTTAAAAAAAAAAAAAAAAAAGAAGTAACCATTCTTTCTTGACGTTACAAAAAAATTAAATGACAATATGCAGTGAGTGTTTCATTAGTATCAAATCAATAAACTTATTTAGAGACATTTCTTCCACTTGTGTTCAGACACTCAACACCACAGGCCATGGCTGGAGATTAAGTACATAAACACGAAGAAAAAAATTAATCACTAACACGAGACAAGGTCCTACAGCAGTGTTTAAAATAAAGAGCCAGTCGAATTAATGCCAGATTCCAACATCATTACACAAGAAAGCTGATATAAACCACCTACTGAGATGCTTGCATTTGTATGTTCACATATCAGGGCAGCGAATGCAACACGTGTAGTTTTCACCTTTTACGGTGCCACATCAGAAGCAGAATCACAGTTTCACGGCAATGCCAGGAGCTCGCATTACAAACAAAAACACACTGAACATTTGTGGGAATGAAACTCATTCCCACCTAACCTTGAACTGCTCTCAACACTCAGGCGAAGCATAGAGGAGTGGATGGAGTCATGACATGGTAGACAGCTGGGAGAGGCTGCAGGGTTGTGACAGCGATCACTGATCAAAATGTTTTGTCAGGCGGTATTTCATCAAAATATGAAGGGGGGGTTTAAAAGAGGGAAGTGTATTAATCTTGAGATCAGAGGAAAACAAATCTTTTTCCAGGGGAAGCACATCCAAACTAACAAAAAACAAAGCCAATTTTTATTTCAAAGGAACCCATGTAAAAAGGCAATAATCTCCCCTTCATTAAAAAAAAAGAAGAAAGAAAATCACCAGCCACCATTCAGGCCCATGGTGAGCTACTATCAGTCTATTTTACGGCCTACAGGTGTACCAATCTCAGTGTTTGCTGTCTGCTGAGGCGGAGCGGGAACGTGAGCGGGACCGAGAGCGGGAACGAGAACGAGAGCGGGAACGGGACTGTTTGTTCTCAGCGGGTGCAGGTGAGCGTGAGCGAGACCTGGAGCGAGACTTGGAGCGGGACTTTGAGCGAGACTTGGACCTTGAGGGAGATCTGGCGTTGGCCTTGCCCCCTCCTGATGACTTCCTCTCTGGAGTGCGGCTGACAGACCTGGAGCGGCTCCTGGAACGGTTGCGGCTCCTGGAGCGGCTCTTTGAGCGAGAGTAGCTGCGGGAACGAGAGCGACTCTTGCTGTGACTCCTGGAAGAAAAGAGGTAATTTTCAAGATTCATCCCATTAGTGTTATTCGGTTTCATCACGTATGGCATAACAGAAGAACAGATCTGATCAGATTCTCTTGGCGTTTTGGGTGCATGTAAAATAGTAAAAACAACCCACCTTCTGCTGTCCTCAAAGATTTTCAGCTTGCGTCCATTCAGTTCGGTCCCATCCAGCTTGGAGATGGCATTCTTCATGTCACTGCGAGATGCAAACTCAACCACTCTGTAGTAAAGCAGAAACACGATTTAGGACCAAACCAAGTGGACAAAATGGCCATTTGAGAAGTTTGACAACAGAAGAGCAACTCACCCTTCATTTTTGTTGGGTCTGTGAGCGTCCACAAAGGTAACTTCACCTGCTTTTCTCATCAGGTCTTTCAGGTCCTGTTTCAAAGCATAAAGCAGGCTTAGTTACAAAGAACACAACACGACTTGCCAGTGAGAGCCTTTTCAGACCTGGAGGGAGAGAAGTGAGCAAGCAGCACACACTGAAACTTCGGTATCTAATGCTGACTTTTGTCGCTGTGATAAGCTCCCATTTCAGTGGAGGGCATGTAAACAAAAGAGCCACTGAAAATGCTTTTCGTGGACAAGTGTTGCCTTAACTCTAACAGCTATAATTTCCCATTTATTGGCTCCATGAATTCACTTTGTTTATTTAAGTTAACTCCATAATGAGGCGCCTGAGTAGTGAGAATTTTCATGTTTTTAGGTTAAAGATTTGGTGCATTTTTACGTAACAGTGTTGGATTTTGTGACTAAGTATATGCAATGAATCTGTACAGTTATTGGTGGTTGGATGTCTGGATATTTATATGAACTATGAAAATTATTTGTCTCAAGACTCAAAGAGTTCACTTGGTAATCTACCCCCTTCCGATTTGAGACTAACTCTAGACCCCCTTTACCACCCGACCCTAAACAAACCCAATCACATGAGTTTTATGCTACTTACCGCTCCATACCCAGGAAGATATTAGCATAGAGCCACTTGTCCAAATAGCAAATGGGAACCAATGCAGTGTTAAGCCCTTGAGAAACGACCCCGGCCTTGACTCAGCATCCGGCCTCCACAAGTAAGGAACCACCAGAGAGCAAGTAGGGGAGGGGTGTGTGCCCGACTCAACACCCCCCCCAGCTCCATCAGCAACAGAAAAAGACCCAAACGGGAGAGTGTAGGGACCGTGGATTTGAGGGGGGTTACAGCAGTCGGGGATGCCAGCCCACAGAACCTCCAGACTGTGGCTACGGACCTCCTAAGGCTACCGTATCCTGCGCTAGACCACTTTCACCCGCTACGGGGCCCAGCCAAGACTTTAGACCGGCGGCAACTGCGTGTAAGGAGAGGCACCAAATGGACACTATTCAGAAAAAAAACAACCAGGAGAGGGCGCTACACACTTCTGACTCCTACGTGGAAGGTGTGCATTCACCTCTGATATAAAGGAAACCATATCAGAGCAGCTGTTAAAAAACAACTAAATGTTTTTGGTTAGAATGCCCATCAGCATCTGTAATGTGCTTTTGTCTGGAAAAAAAATGTAGATGAAGCAAAATTTAAAAAAAGTAAAAAATAAAAATAAAAAAAAACACTAGGGGCTTTCTATTGTAATCTGCCAATTAACTATTAAGTATGTTTTGTGTAATCTGAGTAGAGACAAATTGACCCGAATGCTGCTTCATTTAAAAAAAATAAAAAAATAAAATGTGATAACAGTGTGATAGGATTATTTTTTGAAAGCTTGTGCTGTAAGATACGCAAGAAAGATTAGTGATCTCTTACCTGCCAGCTAATCCGTGAGGAGAGGTTCTCAACGATGAGTCTATGGTCGGTCCGCACAGGAGGGCCATACCTGTCCGGTCAACAGGGAAAAAAGTAGAGAGAATTTTTAAATAACATTTTCTTGAATAAGGGACGGACAAATGTTTGACTCTTGCGGTTGTAAAAGCGTCCAAATCAAACTGGAAAGTCTTAAGTGTTAAATACAGGCTGTTAAATCCACCTGAATACATTCTCACAGACAGTTTAGCTCCATGTTCACTGCTGTTATATTTACCTTCTTTGCGAGCCTAAAAGCTGTGTCAATATTTGAGTATGATTGAGTGGTGGAAAACCGGGTTCACATTAATGACTAAGAGTAATGTCAGACATCTTTTTTAAACAGGTTACACAAAGGTATTATTGAGCAAAGGTACCTGGATCCACTGCTGCGAGATGGGCGATAGCCACCGCCGCCGCCGCCACCACCTCCGCCGCCACCAAATCGTCCCATTCCAGGGCCGCCACCTCTTCCTCTTCTGGAGCGAGCGTGCTCGATTGTGACTCTGAAAAGAGCAAAAGAAAGCAAGACATACTTAGTTTCAATCCTTAGATGACATACAAGTTAAATGTTACAAACATGTCTATGTCTATAAAAGAAAATGCCGATTGTTGATTGTGAGCAAATGGTCGGTGAGAAGTCTTGTTATTTAGAAATCTGTGTGGGCTGACTCATAATATTTATTGGACTAAACAGAACACACTGCAGGAGCATCATGAGGGATTTCAGCACTGTGACTTATTTATGTCCTCACAGCTTGGTGGGAGTAACATGGCTTGCAAGCTCCTCAATTCAAGATGTTACAAGAGCTACACCAAAGCTAGTTTAAGTGTTTGTTATGTTACCAAAAACAAAACAGTTTTGCATCAGAGTAACCTGCTGTGATGGTCGTCAGTTGCACCCACTTTCAGTTACACACCCACCATTCAGTGAGAGGGAACGTGTCAGGGATAGGGACTCAGAACAAAAGGAGCCATCCAAGATTAGATCATTACCTTTCACTGCACAGTTCCTTTCCATTCAACTCGTACACAGCGTCATCTGCATCTCTGTGGTCATCAAATTCCTGAGGAGAGATGAAACCAAAAGGTCGTTTGTTGTAAAGACGAAAAATAGGACATGTTAAAACCCATAATTCACACAAAGTGGTCAGTCACACTCACCACAAAGCCGAATCCATTCTTCAGGTTGATTTCCCGAATCCGTCCATACCCCTTGAAAAACTTCTCCACGTCTCTCTCTCTGGCATGTGGGCTTAAGCGGCCAATGAAGACGCGACAACCACTCATTGTAATCTGCTGAAATTGGAAAACATGGGACTTGGTAAACATTAAACCAGAAGGTGGAGTAAAGATAGCTTAAAATGTGATGCATGAAGGTCAGTATGTTGACCTCACATAGCCAACAGTAAATTTCAGCCAGAGGATCTTCCAAGTTAAATTACTAACAGATCTGTTACTGATGAGCTAAACAGTTACATGGCAAAGGTTTTACAGCACCAACTCCTAACATAGCTTCAGAATCAAATACTCATTTTCTATGATTTCATTGGCTCATAAACACTGAACATTGATTTTCGGGTTGTGAAACACGACTTAGAGATCAGAGAAGTGTCACATTACCCAAGTCTAGACTGAGAGTGACAAACATGATTAGCATCAAAGCCACATGATAATCTAGCCTTGGTCAGGCCAGTTTCAGCGGACTCGTTTACTATCACTATGATTTCACCGAAAGCCTGAAACTAATGTTTGCTGGAGCTTTCTAGCACGCTGCTATTTTCACCACCTACATTTTAGAGAACATGATGTTCTTCATATTTTGTCTTCCCCTCTCGGTGTTAATAGGGTGGACATCATTTTAAAGGCACTTTGCATAATTGCAAATATTACCAAAGCACCAGAAACTACAGAAGCAAAGGTTAATTGCGTAATATTTTAAAATACCCCAAACGATAGCCGACTTTCGACAATCGATGGGACCGTAGTTATCTCGATTAGAAAGCATTAGTAAAGGCCCAACTTTAGCCAGCTAGCTAATGTTAGCTACGAGGGACACGCTGCGGTAACTAGGCTAATCGGTTACAGCTTAATTCAGTCAGTTATGCCTTAGATTCGTGTGGAAAAAGTCTGCGATGAAATAACAAAAAAAAAAAAACTACACTAGTTTAGCTGGCCGATATTTACTGGAATTTGGGGATATTTAACCGAGTTGAAAACGGTTTCGTTGTTGGCGTGGTCGGTCCATGCCGGCCGCAGCTCGCCTTGAGGTCGACATCAGCTAACGTTCGTTAACGTTAGCTAAGCGAGCTAGCCGCCTAGCTTTAGCTACAAAGACGTTACTGTTCAGAACATACGAGCACCGCGATTAGTTAACTTTAAAACCGTAGACTTAATTCAAACATTTAGCATTAAACATGTACGATTCTCACCGTATGGTTTCCTCAGACCGTCTCCGTTTTGTTGTTTACGTCGCTGGCTTGCTGCAACTGTGACTGCCTCGACTGAGCTCTGCTCGGTATTAAAATGGCGAACGACTCGAAAGAGCGGGGAACAGGAAATGCTGCTACACTCACGTTGCCAGTTTGGGGTTGCTCATTAACTTCCGCAGTTAATACGTAACTTGTTTTGAGTTGACAACTTTGCCCCCATTTCAGTGCACACACATGCTACAGAGGTCATATTAAGTTATCGTGGTTAAATAAACAGAAACAAATGAGAATCTTTTTGCTTGTGAAGAAAATTGGCGGAGCTTTCGAGATCTCCACAAAGAGGGATGCAACACGTATTTGGCAACCCACTTCACAGTCTCTAAAGCAAGCAGCAGAGCTGGAAAACATCTGATACATTACAGTATTTTAAACTACCTGCTCACAGTTCCATATAATTATTTCTATTTTAATATGTTTTTATGTTTAATCTTTATTTTAATATTGACATATTGCTGCTAATTGAGGCAAATCATAATGTTTCTGTCTGCTTTGTCAGCCCAATGTGATCTCCCTTCATTTCATCATTGTAATCATTTCTATGTATTGCTCCTTATTCTAAATAAAAAAACGTTAGTATCCTTTCCTTTGCTAAAACACTTTTGTCATCACCTACCATATATTTAGGCGCATAGACCAAATGAACCTTTTCCCCCTTTTTGAGGGCGACACCGATATTGATATTTGAGTTAAGTTAAAAAGGAAACAGATAGTGATACATAGATACATGACTCAAACAAAATCCTTCATCAGGCTCCTATGAATTTGTTTTCCAAAGACTTGTGACCAAAATAAGTACAAAGTGAGATGTTTTATGGATAAAAATACACTTTTCTGTGCTCTGTGGTGGACAAAAACTCCGAACTGCTACACTTATGTTTAGCATTTCTCTACAGCATTTTTTTTGTTAATTATTAGCAAACATATAAACGGCCAATGATACATCTATGATTACCCGATATCGGCCGATATGTTGGAATAATTGCCATCTAGAAATTGTTAATATATAAAATGAAATATCTGGTTTGTAGCTTATCTAGTGAAAGTAAAACTACTTAAAGTTAAGATCAAACTAATGCGTCATATTGCTGCTTAAATTTACAAAACAATCCAATATTGCGCTAAAAAAGTCACAGCCTGATACAACCACACATACTAAAGGTGAAATATATATGAAAAGGCCACCTGTTGAAAATACAGCTGCTGTTATTAGCTATTTCTCCGAGTTAGCAGTGTGTGGTGTGGGAGCTCAGAAACCACAGGACTGTCTGTGTTTACACCGCTACTAAGTATTATTTCTTTCACATCCTGTCGATATCTTTAGTTATTTTTTTGAATATTTCCAAATAAAATGATTGCACATTAAGCCACAATATAAAACCATGGCAAAACCTCTGCTGATCCATAAGCATATGCCACCTTACGGCATGTATTTTTTAATTGCCCACCACTACAAATCCTTTAGGTTACAACAGAAGAGGCAAAACATCTCTTTGTTATTCTGTCTCTTTATTCTAGTACTATATCATCATTCTTGAAATTGTCTTGGGTTAGGAAACAGAAATACAAGGTTTAAGGTTGACACAGTACGATAGAAAAAAATACCTGTCTGGTTTGCTCTGTAGAAAGTGCCAAAGACTGGAATACTGGAATACTGATCACTGTACAGCTCCCTTCAACTCAAAACGTATACCAAAAGATCTGAACACAATACACTTGGTGAAATGTAAGACTACGTCCAAAATAAATAAGAATATAGCTTATTTAAGAAACATGAAGCAGAAGTCAAATGATCAATTTGCACTTTCAACCCCATTTTTGAAGGTGTTCAGCGGGAATGAGACGAATGCCACCATGAGGAGTCATGTGATTTCCTTCCTGAGAGAGGGCAGCTGTTGTTCAGCACACTACAGCAGGAGGGATGGGAAGAGATTAAAATCACATGTGGACCTGTTCACTGAGCGGCATGAATTGAAATGAGTAAAACTACAAGGAGCCGATGTTTGTCATCACCATTATAATTACCGCCGCCGCTAAGATCGGAGGGGGGTTGACGTTCATGGGGCTGTTTACCTGCATGAATGCTAAAACCACAATGACCACAAATAACCTCATGACATCAAATTTTACCGTGATGAGAAACTGATCTCCTCATCGCAATGAACGAAACTTCAGATGTAACTTTTAAAAAGGTTTGCTCGCGGTCAATACAATGCTTCGCATCCGTAAACATGTCGCGTTCCAGTTCACAGTTCGCAGTTGACTTAAAATCATAAAAACATTTTTAAAAAGTGGTCTTAAAGGAATAGTTTGACATTTTGAGACGTACACTGTTTTGATTGATTCCACTCTTGTGCCTCTGGGGCCAAATACCTAGCTTTAGGCAGCACCTGGTTAGCTTAGCTTAGCATAAATACTGGAAATGGGGGAAGTAGGGGTGCTGAGGTCTTGGAAAAAACAACACACGTCCCCGTTTTTTACAGCCAAAAAATAATTAGCCTAATGTTTACCATAGCCGAATTATTCACAAGGTCCAAATAATTAAGAATGTGTCGCAGACAGTGTTTCATAAAGTTTATAAAGTTTCTCCTGACTCAACAACAACAAAACTGAGTGATTTTTTTAAGGGAGGCTGGGGAATTTCGCTCTCTTTTCATCTCCTTGCTATTTCTGACCGATGACGCTGGGGCTGCTTTGAACTATAGCATGTTGGTGTTCAGGTTTTGCTGTCTGCCGTCATCATTAGCACTGAACTGCGACTGAAAATCATGAGCGTGGTATAAATCTTCTCATCTAAGTCTCAGCAAGAAAGCGACTACATGTTTTGCCCAAAATAAAGAAACTATTGCTCGAAGGACGGCTGTGATCTAAAGGAGAATACTTATTTTCTTGCTTTCTTTTCTCATGGCAGCTCGTGTCTTGGTGAAGGAAAAAAAAAAAAAAAAGGTGATAAAACCCCAGGAACACCCAGGAACCACTCTCTGGGTGTTAAAGTACATTTCCTAGCCTGGAGGTTATCGCACCGTTAATAATATAAAGACCATTTGGATATAAAAGCGTAGACAAAACTTGTACTGGGTCACAAAGTCAATAATTGTCAGTTTAGCAGCTTGACTTTCTTTGTGTTTGTGTCTCTGAGATGTTGACGGATAGTGACTGGGCTGCCCGAGGCTGTTTAGACTGAACAGCATTTGCCCTTGATTGTTTACAACAGCCGGTTCAGTGTTTAAAACAGGTCCCAGGTCTTTATCATTTTCTTTTTAAAAAAAAGGAAAAAGAGAGGAAATACTTGATGATATGATCAGAAGTGTGGCGTCTCAGTTTATGGTTTGTCAGATCGTTTAAACATGCAACAATTTTTTTTTTTACGAGCTCAGGCAGAACTCGAGGGGAACGATCAGATCCTCTTTAAAACCAGTTCACCTTCTAAAATGGCCAAAAAGTTAAATATTTAGGTTCCACACGGAGAAAGCAGAGTCAACAGTATTAACTGAAGGCCACATAGAGGTTACTGAATGAGAACTTGTTGAGACTGAGCAGATTAGCTGTTCTCTGTCACTATAAGTAGCCTCGGGGGTGTCTATCTAGTTATTCTACAAAAGCAGCTCTGAAGGCAGGGCAGGGAACAAGGCTGACAAAGGTTTAAAAGTTCATGGAAAAGACTAACAATAACATACTACAAACTTCAGATCTACAATAGTTGTTGTCAAGTCTGAGCGGGCTCAGGTCAAAGTCTGCCTTCGTCATCCTGCCATCTGTGTGAAGGACAGGCAGGGCCTCTGGACGTCTGAAGTCTCTGTTCGTGAAGAGGGAGCTCTTCTTTTTCCTGCCTCTTCACTCAGAGGGCAAACAGTATGAGGTCAGGTGGTTGTTCAAGCCTACTAATGCCACTTGAGCCACGAGCAGAGGTGGCAGGAAGGTCCCGAGGTCAGTGTGTGAATGCGGCGCCGTTCACACCCTCGTGTGGCGACAGCTGTGGGAGGAGCCGGTGGC
>OMLP01034396.1:3913-19526 GCA_900302685.1 Spondyliosoma cantharus
TGGCATGGGTGCATATGCCCCCCCCCCCATTTCTGAAAAACATGAATTGTCCCCCCCAATAAAAAAACCCTAAATTATTCAAAATTGAACAAATGTATTTTCAGACTTCACATTCTTCACATTTTAGATTCACATCTGAAAAGAAATGATTGAAATGGTGGAACAAATAATGTTTGACAAATATATTTCTGACTCCACATTCCATCTCTGGTCTCCTCCACTACAATGCAAATGAATGGGTAGTTTCTCACACAGACGCTGATGACGTCAGATTGATTTACTAATGTAACAGTTAAGTAAGCAGTGATACGCGCTGTTGGCTGTTTAGGACAAATAAACAAGAAAGGTAAGCACAGTAGCTGATTCCCTGTGCAGTACCTCTACGAAGTTGTGATTTATGGTGCCGTGGTATGAGTTGCATACGGGCAATCCTGACGTCGGACCTTCACCACTGTATGCAAATACATTTGCTCTGCCTTTTTTTTTTGGAATCGCCGTGGTTAGACTGTGAGCCTACTGCGAAAATGTTGACAGAGCATACTGTACAATGCTGCAGAGCTCGTTTAAATGCCAGACACGGCGCCAGCTCTTACCTCTTCTCTACAGAGAGCAAGCATTCAGCTGCACTCCCACTTGACTTTGAAACAGCTCCCCGGTCTGAATTTCATCTTTTTTTTTTTTTAAACTTGCCAGTTTGTTTTTCTGTTTCATGGCCGCAGTCTATTGATGTAGCAATGAAAGACGCTCGCTAACTTCTCATTGTTTGTGGGTGGATGCTTGCTCAAGATTTGAACACATCATTATCTCAATACTTATTGCTATGATACCTTGATGGCGAGCTTTGGATCTTTGTTGGTCTGCTGTCAGAGGGGTTTGATGTGCTCTCACAGTTACATGAGCAATGCCAATAGTCAACACTGGAAGTCTGTTCATACAATTATGTGAACTAGCTGCAACGATTAGTCCCAAAGGATTGGTTAATTGAAGGTAAATGAAACGGCAACTGTTTTGAGAAACGAATAATCGTTTCGGCTATTTTTGTCACAAATGTTCTCCGTCAGTGTCAGGATTTGCTGTGAAGGCTCGTTGGGTCTTGGACTGATGGTTGGACAAAAGAAGCAATGTGAAGACGTCACTTTGGACACTTTTTGACATTTTATAGACTAAACCAGGGCTCCAGGGTGCAGCTATCTTACAAGGACTCATTGTAAGAGCACCGCTCAGTCCCTCGAGATGGAGGGTTAACGGAAGGACAGAGAGAACAGGTGCTCAGTGGTTTGTCTGCTTTTATGTCGTGCACGTCACTGCCTGCTGCCCTGAGAGACTACTCAACTGGGACAAGAAGACACATTTCTTTCTTTTGTACCTTTGCTTTTCCCTCTACTTGATTTGTTCACCTTTCCTTTGGTCATTTTCCTCTTCCACTGCCCGTCAATCAACTACAATCAGCTTCCTGCCTTCCATCCAGTGCCTCTCTCTTCTCTTGTTGCCTTGCGAGTACATTCGGGCAGTGGTGAGCACTCAGAGTACGGATGCCCCTATAACGCTCGTGGGTTTCCTATTCTCAGAGCCACTTCTCCACTGTCGCATGTCTGCAATGGAGCTCCTGGGAGCCCGAGCCTCAATCTCGACGAAGACGATTTGCACAAGCACTGATTGGGAACGCAGGCCCGGCATCACTGAGTACAAGGTCGGTAAGATGGCAGCCTGCTGACAGTGAACATCTTTTTAAGAGGATCTCCGTCTCTCAGTCTTGCAGTGTTGGGGTTTTTAGAGGCATGTAAGTGAACATAAAAAAAGCTGTGTCTGAGCTGTATTACACTGTAGTCAGGTAATGTGATCAAAGCAGGTTGTTGTCTCACATGTTGGTAATGCATTGAACATCAAGAAGCTCTTTTGTTTGGAGGATTCTTTTCTGAAGGAGATTCTGTCTTTGAGGGTGTGAACAATTTCAACAACAAAAAAGAAGTCCACAATACGGACTGATACCACTGTTCTTCTGTTGTGTTTTTCAGTACAAATCAGACCCAAAGCAATGTTTTGCTTGCTTGTTTGTTGGCGTCATTATTGTCTTACATGCCAGAAAGGCTGGAGGCTTGGTTTATCTACATGGATTTTTAAATTATTGTTTTCTAACATTGACATACTAAAGTTTCTGCCTACTCCTTGCTTGATTTTTTGTGTTTTTGTTTTCAGGCTTATTGACTGTGCTTGCATTTATAATGTTCAGGTTGATAATTTTGTTTTGGGTTACTGCTAGAACAGCCTTGCGTGCTTCCAGTTCTGTCTGAAACGCTCTGTTTTTGTTGTAGTTACTTTGATTGATCTGCACACAAAGAAACACTTGAGATCAAGTTATGTGCTGTAGATATTCCTTGCCCAAGGGCAGTGACTTCCAAAGTTGCAAGATGTTGCTCCATATGAAACCATAAATCCTCTTTTTTGTTGACATTTTCCATTTCTATTTTTAGATGGATTCAAAAAATAATTAGTAAATTGATTCATGAGCTTTAAAAGAGCTGGTAGGCATATTTTTGATTGCTGGATAGAGGCTCTGCGTTTACTGCTGCCTTCAGTCTTTATGCTAAACTAAGCTGAGTCAATCAACTTCTTGCTCTTGCAAACATGAGTGTGGTATCAATCATGTCATTTAACTCTCAGCAAAAAAGTTAATGACTGCTTTCCCCCCAAAAAAATATAATAAAATTTCTTAACTTCTTAACTAAGTTTTGTGAAAAACCTTTATTGTCAGAGCTGGAAACCAGATCACATCACATCACATGTGACTGGAAGTTAATGCAGTCTAAAGTACAAAAGAAAACATTTTATTAAAATATTAATAACATTTCTGCTCAAGAAGATTCAAAATACTCCACTACATTATACTGTGGAAGCACAGGCACATATAAAAAAGACATTCTTCCAGCCCTATTTCAGCCACAATGTTGTTTCTTGAGTTTAGGTTGAGGTCAAATCCAGGGACGTGTGATTTAGCCAGAGCAATTTAAATAAGTGCCGCTGTGATGTGCAGCAAGAATGAATCACCAGCATACTGCCAAATGTAAAGTAATGGCTGTTCAAACATATAAAGTTCCAATCTTATACAGTTTTGGGGAATTTCATGGAGAGGATGGAGTGAGTCTAATCTATAAGCAGTGGTATGAGTCATCCACATAGGATTACCAGTGACTAAGGGTTTTCATTCACCTTTTTCGCCAGAGTCAGCATTTTGTACTGTGGCCTTACATTTTTGGATGAGTTGGACTGAATTGCTGCCGCTTGTGAAATAGCAGCTTCTCCCATGCTTTTCTTGATCGGGGTGCTGAAGCAAAACTCTCCCACTTCGTTTTGCGTCTTACCTTTTTGTTCATGGGGTGATGAGATGCATTCTTGGCAATTCTTTCCATTTCTATGAACAAAACAAACAATATTTAACCTTATAATTGCCGAGCTTTGTAGGTTATGTTAAGTGTGTTTGCATTATTATGGATCCCACTGCTCTACCTCTGATTGGCTTGCAGCTATTGTTTTTTGAATGATGCTAGCTTTGACTGCTTCGTAGTCCTGTTACTCCGTGCTAAATACATCCATGAGATATTCAGTGGGTAGGCCCAAGGCAGAGTTCCTGCTCTTGGCTGTCATCCCATGTCTGCACATCAGTGGGTGCCCTGGTGGTCTGCTTGACAGCCAGAGGGATCGAGAGAGGTCAGTGGGCCATGATAAATTCAATTCATTTCTTAACTGTATGTTCAGTGGTTCTCTGGAGTTAATAGGTTGTGTCTGTGCTTTTCCTGAGGTTGGTTTAGAAAATAAACATCCAATTGTGGAGCTAACACAGCGGGTTGTGAGCTGTAGTTTCCCCAGTAAATACCCCAACATCTTTGGCTGTCACAGCTGAAGTGTTTCTGGGCTAGTTAGGCAAAGTGGACAAGATGGGTGTCTCCCAAATGGAGCAGCAGCAGACTGGGACGCCGAAGAAGTCGGTGTGTTTACTTGGAAAAGTACAGCTCATAAACTGCTATAAAACAACCGCGGAGACTGGCATAACCAGAGCTACACCATGAGTTTACAGGTTTAGTGAAGTGTAGAGCATGCAGCCAACAATGGTAACCAATCAGAGGCGGAATAGGTTAGATATTGCAAGAGAATCTGTAGGATCCATAATGCGTTTTTAACACATTATTTGTTATCTTTGGAAAGTGCCAGGCTAGGCTGTTCCGGTCTCTATCCGAAGCTAAGCTAACAAACTGCTAGCTGTAGTTTTGTACTTTACATGCATGAGTAGCCTTTCTTCTTATTGAACTCTCAGCAAGAGAACTGATGAGAATTATTTCCCAAGATGTTGAAATACACCTTTAAATTCCAAGCACTGCATCAGAGGTATTTTTAGTTGCATTGCACATGATCACTAGCCAATACCCCTTCCAATAGCTCTGCGATTCAAACAAATTTGTTTTTCTTAATTTGAGAACAACTGGCAAATTTGCAGGAATGAAGAAAAGAATCTTCAATGTTGCCCTAAAATGTAGGACAAAACGGCATCATTCAACGGTTAATTTCATCTCTACTACATATAAACTGAGAGAGACCCAATTAAATCTGCTTGAACCTACAGTGCACATCACAAGGTTACTGGATTTTATGATGCCACTATTACATCACCGAAGTGCCGGTACCTGCTGTTGATTACAAAGTAACTCAAATGTCTACAAAACAAACATGAACAGCTACTCGGCCTATCTGCAGATGGCATTGTAATAAAACTGATTTGTTCCTTCCATTAGATTGCCAAGGAAGGCATGTTGAGTGTAAATCTGAACACCATTCAGCTGCTGACTGACAGCAACAGCCACTACGGTCTGTCACTTCTGTGCCGGCTCTCCAGAGTATGAAAAGTACACATTACCATTTCATAAGATTATAGTAAGCCATTTACAGGCTTTGCTGCTCACGGTCTTGGAGGGTGCAACTTTAAGAACAGTGGAAATCAGCATAAAGATCATTCGCTGAAATATTCTCTCTGTCAACTCTGCAGCTGAGCCACAATGAGGCGAGTGCTGTTTAAGGCCGCCATAAACTATTCTCAGACTTAATCACCTGCTACCCGTGAGCTCAGAGCTATATGCGAATACAAAACGAAAGCAAAACATCGTCAAGCACCAGATGCTCCCCTCGAGCGGTAACCTTTCAGGACCATTTGCTCAGTTGTTGCAATTTCCATCCCATAGCTTAAAGTGACACCATCATTTATTGATGTGGTGTTTCCCAGGCTGATATGGAACCCATCTCAATAATTAATCTGACGCAAGCCCGCGCCAGGCGTGCTGCTGCTCATGCTCCGCTGAGGACCACAGTGATCATTTGGCCCCAGTCTGGGTTATTTCCATCTCTCCATTTATCACTTTTATTATAGCTGTGATGAAACACTGCGCGTGCCTCCATAAAGCACTTACGGGCCTCTGCTTGTTTAATACATTCCTCTCCCACTGACAGGCCAGCACTAATCTCATTTAGCCATGACTCACCGTGGTTAATATCAAGGCTGCCCGCTGCACACCCCCCCATACTATTACTACTCGTATCACTAGTGTGTCGTATTTCTTATAAGGAACATATTACTTACATGAACACTGGCTCATGCAGGTGCAACCACTACACAGCTGCTATTCCTGCCAGCAGTTACCTTTACTACTACTTTTGCTGTGACAACAAGTCATTTCTGCCATCCTGCTTTCTTCAATTTGACAAACCCATTGATTCCAGAATCCATTTTCCTTCTGCTTAACTGTGTACGAATTACATTGGCAAATGTCCTTCATGTTTTGTTTTCCCTGGTTCTGTCACCACAAACATGGCTGGAAACTGTACTGATGTTTTCTGAAAATGTCCGGCTTCGGCTCAGGAGGCAAGGCAGTCATCCACCAATCGTAGGGTCGGTTAGATTCCTGGCCCCTGCAGTCACGTGTTGAAGTGTCCTGGGCAAGAACCCAAGTTGAGCCTGATGGCTCTTCTGTCTGTGTGTGAGTGTCCGTATGAATGGTTATCGCTCCATTGTTCCTGATGAGCAGGTGACATCTTGCATGGTAGCCTCTGCTACAAGTGTATGAATGTCTGTGTGAATGCTGATTTGTGTTTTCAAGCACTTTAAGTGGTTCTAAAGACTATAAAAGCGCTATATAAACACAGTCCATATACCATTTAAAAATAACCACTAGCTTCAGGCTTGCAGATGTTCAAGCACCACCTTGAACAGTCGTCACACGCTTGGCAGCGTCTCACGCAGCTGTTACATCAACGCCGTCCACTCCGGCTCCTGACATGACAGTCGAGAGTCAGTCATGTACATGTCATTTTAACATGATATGACACTCACTGTCGAAATGTTGATATGACAAGTACAATTTTCAAAGTATCTGTGGTCAACACAAACATTTTATTCTGGCGACTGGGAAGTTCAGTCACTACCTAAAGCTGATGACATGGTGAGAGTCGCTCTGTAAATTGACTGGCGTGCAGATAACTTGGCGTGCATAACTTGCTCGTTCGTGTCACACTTCATCGACTTTGAGGCGCTCAGCATCGTTCTGTTTTGCTGCAAACCACTCAAGCTTGGTGACGAGATCTAATCTCGAGTAGCCCACTGAGAATGTGTTTGATTTACTGCAGATAATGTGGACACAACTTGTTTTCCGGTTCCAAGCAGCCGATGGCTCGTAGCATTGGCCCCCCCTTCCCCATATTCCCATAGATACTCGACTCAACTAGACACCCCAGAGGATCCTGCATTCGCACAGTCCACAAAAGCACGTGTTCGAAGTAGGGAGGGCAATCCTGGAGAGGGAAAGTTGGTCCCAGCAGAGACTGTGTATCACTTTACATATCACCTATTTGTAAATCAACATTACATCACACCATGCATATTTAAAAAATGTTCTAACTGGTGTTTGTTTACTGTGATAATTATTTTGGTGCTGCTAAGTGTAGGATTTGGTCATATGTCGGAAATGCTTATCATGATGTTATTGGTTGATGCACTGTACAGTATAACTCATTTTATGGCTCAAAGAGGACTTTTGGTTATTTTGGGTGATAACAAAAGATCAACCACAGTAGTATGTTATATTTTCAGGCAGACATGCGACCACATTGGTAAAGTGTAATCGTCTTTACGCGCTGTACAGCGGAGAAAGCTGTACTCAGTTTGGAAAGCAGTTGATAAAAAGAGTTTAGTTGGTTGGTGTGGGCCACTGAGTTGCAGGGTACAAGGACATTTTCACAGAACTTACTCTCACAAATCTAATCAGCCAGCCTGTAATGGAAAAGAATATTTCATACGTGCGGTTGAATAAGGATGTCATGAAAACCCCACAGTCATTAAGAGACTTCAGAGGATCTTAGCCTTGTAGAGAAACATGAAAACCCTGTATTCAGCATAATAATTGCAAATAAACATATTTCCGTGTCTATTCAGCTTCTTTATTTAGACACTGTTTAAAGTCTGTTAGTCGGTATGAACTAATTCCAAATGAACCCATAGAAAGACAGGCTGACATGAAGCTCATTAATAGTTCCAATTCTCTACAACATGATGTGATGAGATGGCAGTAAAGCCATGCTTTGTATACTGAATTGTGATGTAAAATTACTGAAGCTCAGCTCAGTGAATCGGTTTCAAAAGCCCGATTACAAAAATCTCACTGCAGCAACCAGCTGCCAAACAAAAACATGACTTTTAAAGTAGATTTCCTTGACGTCTTGATGTCGTCGTTGACGGTGCAGCTTTTTCTGCCAACTATAAGCACTTTACACAATGCGGTGCATCCTAAAGAATTCATGCACAGAAATCAATCCCACTGCAAAGCCTATTGTATAAGTCCCGAAGCTTATAGCCATTTATCTCACTAGCGGATGATTTTATTTCCCAATGTTTTGGCAATAAAAGGGGTTTAATCCTAAAATAGCATGGATCTAATTATTCCCCCCACAGCAATAAAACTTTAGGGAGTGAAAACTGTTAGAGAAGCAATTCCCACACTGAAATCACATGATCACAAACCACATAAAGGAGGTGCAATTTATCTACTCAAAAGCAATAAAACAGAGCCTTAACTGGCAACATATAGTATTTCCTCGGCGTAGCCGCCACTGTATTGCAGCTCTGGGTTTAAATCTCATAAGGATGTTGAAGAACACTTAACTTCAGATCGATAATGCTTCTGCCTCAGAGCACTGCCTCTGTGTCCCAGCGGAGCCCCGGTCAGCTCCCTGAAGTTCAGTGTGTCTCATCAGTATGCAACACAACACCACATATACATTACGAGTGTGTGGTCAGCTGCCTATGGGCGAGAGAGAGAGAGAGAGTCTGCAGCCTTATTCTACGGTGTTTAATCGAGGCCAGACAACGAGAGTGTGGAAGTTAGAGCATGCTTCGATCTCTCGAACTGCATCAGAGTGCAGAGTCAGGTAAATTACCGGGAACAATAGAATTACCTGCGCCCGCTGTAACGCACAATAGACAACCTGAGATCAGCGGCTCTTTATTAAGTCGGACCGTTTAGAATCTGGTGTAACATCTGATAAACCCTTTGTAGAAACTCTGTCTTCAGCGTGCTGCTGCTATAAAAAGCACTCCAGCAGGACAAATTCTTACCGAGGAGTTAAGAATAATTCATGAATGGCTTCTTTTCCGCTAATACATTTCGTTCTTTTTCAGTTATTTGCCGGAGTGTTACACCGAGATTAATGGTCCTCTCTCTCTGTTGTTGTTTCATAACTACTAACTCGGACATGGATCATCACTAATATCTCTCTGTCTCGCAAACACACACACGCGCGCACACACTTAGGCATGACACTCCGGTACACACATAGAAGGACACGAGCAAGATTAATTGGGATGGCTTTTTCTGTCCGCCGCTTTAGTTTACACCACGGCGCGCAGCAGATGGAGGGAGTGGGAGGTACACGCTCTGATAATGTTGTGGTTCTTGAGGTTTCACAGGTGTACCGCAGGCATTTGTAATAGAGTAAGAGGGACCGAGGCTCCTTGTGTGCACATATGTGTGAGACTGCACATGATGTGTGTGTGTGTGTGGGTTTCTATTTTTGCTGCCGGGCCAGTCAGCAGGCCTGTCTGGGTGAGTCAGGGCGTGTGTGGTGACAGTGACATACAGACACACTGACAGAGGCGATGGAGGGTCAGCCCCGTGCATCCTGGGAAAGGTCTGGCAAGTGCATCGCTTGACACAAGCGGACCTGAGAGGTTGATGCGGGGTTGTGCTTTGGTGCTTGTGTTAAGATGTAAATGATAAAAACGCCACACAACTGACATTTATGATTAATGAATTGCATCTCCTGACGTAACTCATGCATATACTTCCTTAAGGCTTTGGTTTGGGATACTGTAATGTAATATATTACCTCTCACTCTTCAGATGATGGATGTATAATGAAAACGGGATACCGTGTTGGAAAGGGCATCGCTCATTCCTATTAAAAGAGCTACTCAATGGCGCGTGAAGCCAAAAAAGCTTGACGTCTGGGTATAATATTACCCAAATGTCCCGGCTTCCACATTGTGCGGCCCATAGAGCATGTGCGCTAGAGACTTCTACCAGCCAACAGGCTAACTTCAGCTTTATCCCTCCGCTAACCTCAATAGGGATGAAATAATTTAATCATGCAGCTCTTCTTCACTTTCTAAACATAGTCAGACTGATTTCAATAAAGTTCTGATAGTGAAACAAATCTTTTCTCCCCCATTTTACAGCATCTTCTTGCACAAATGTAAGCTCATTAGCTCGCGGGAAGACTAATTGTTGGGCACCTCTGCCGTCACAGGATGTTGTAATTAGACGGTTTGACCACTTTGTCCAATTAGCTTCAAAGCCTGGCGGTCTTCCTTGGGACTCACTCCACATCCTTGCCAGGTTTTAACAGACATATGTTATTGCATCCTGGAGAATTATAATCATAATCTGCTTCAAAAAACGTACAGACATCACAGGAAAAAAGGAGACACATGGTCGTGCATCCATTGCCATCTAGCTAACAGCAGGTTTTGATTGATTGATTATTTTGGACAAACTAACCGAGTCAGTCGAATGAGTGTGGATGAACATCTGAACACACCTTAAGTGTGAGTCATTTACATGAATTTAACTCGAAGTGTTTCAGTTTCCCAGCTGTATGTTAGCTGTTAGCATGCTAACAACGGATCCACTGACCATGTCTGTGTGAATGTGCCTGTTTTCATGCTTAGCTGAGTCTGTGAACTTTCCAGAGACTCCCCGAGAGTCAGAGAAAATGGTTCGCTCAAGTTAAATTTTTAATCTGTGCAGACTAACTGGAATTCACAACAAGCTACAGACCAATCCAACAGCCACACATTGCCTTTCAAAGGTCATGCTGCCAGGTTGGCTATTTTTTTTTACTTTGACGTGTCTTTAAGGGAACTTTGTGGGAATGGACAAATTAGTCTTGATCACATTTGATCGATTGTTGTTTATGCACATTGGTGACAGCCAGTTTGGTAATGATCAGAATGCAAGGGGTGAAGATTTATCATCATTTCATTTAGTGATTTTAATTTTGAAATTTGAACTTTATTACAACACGGCTCGTTTGTCATGAATGACAGTAAATGCAGCTCGGCTTTGACAGGAGCACAATGCAAAGAGTAGTGCCACCTCAGGGGTATTTGTTGTGCCCTCTGATCTGATATTGAGTGAAACAGAAGTGTGAACAGGCATCATCACATTGTCTTAAGTAATGTGTCTCGTCAGGGATTGCATCTGAACATTGTTCGTGCATGGACCAGTCCTTCAGTGCACCTATTCTCCCGTCCTCTGGGTTCAATTGCTGAGCTGTGGCATGCTGTGTTGGGTCAGATTAATCAGTGTCAACTGGCCTTTCTTCCTCTCTCAGTCTTTCCCTCCTCTGTTTTCTCCCTCTCCGTTTGGTTTTGTCTTTCTTGTCTCTTTTCCGCCTTCCGTTCTCATGTGTCTGCCTTTGAGTTTCTCTGACTGTGCGTTTTTGTGTGGTGTACGTGAATGCATTGTCTCTTCTCAAAGGGAACTGTAGGATATTTTATATGTCCTTTGCCTCAGACGGAAGAAAGACTATAGCCTATAGGCTATATGTGCACAGTGTGCATGGTACTGTTAACCTTACACTGGACAGATGCATTCACTATACAGACATGCAAGTCTCCTTGGTGTCAACCTGACCATGAATTCACCCCTTCCATTGCTTGTGCAGGATTACACCACCGCCGCTTCGAAGTTTAGTATTTATTTAAGTAGGCTATCTCTAAACCATCAGCATGTTAGCTCCAAAAGTTAAAAGATTGGGAAATATTATTTGCTTTCTTGCTGAGTGTTGGATGAGAAGAATGATCCAGCACTCATATATTTTCTGTAGATAAAAGGCTACAGACAGTTAGCTTATCTTAGAAAGAAGACTGGGAAAAGGCGGCTAATGGCTACCATGGTTCTCATCCAAGAAATGTACAGACTAAGGGCTCTTATCTTGCACTCGGCGCAATTGACTTTGTACGCTGGCGCTTGTATAATTCCTATTTTACACCCGGCGCACATTGGAATTTTCCCTCCACAGAGGCACGTCCTTAAATTAGGGAATGACTTTGCGCTCCCGGGAGCGGTTCAGCGAAACGAGGAGGCGTGTTCTGGCGCAAACGTTCCCTGGTGCTATTTTGCCGTTTCAGAAAACACTTGCGCAACAGACCAGAAAAAACCCAGTCTAAAGTCAGTGGCGCTTATTCAGATGCTATTTTATGTGCGCATGCTTGGCCATAATGTAGCAAAAATATCACCATGCATTCATGACCTCGTGATTCAGTGAGAGTGAGCCCAAAACATCGGAAAGTATGTCTTTGTGACATTTCTTTATTTATATTTTTTCAAACAGAAAAATCAATAGCAAACTGTAAAAAAAAAAAAAAAATTACAAACGGAAAATGAAAAGTTGATTTAAACAGAAGAACTAATTCTTTTCCCCTCTGATAGGCATCTGCCGTAGCCGTGAGGGTCCAGGAGAATGCGCGATGTGCTCCTAGTGGAGCGAGTGGATGGAGATGGAGTGGGAAAATTGTGGCAATTTCCTCCCATGCCTGTTTAACCAAAGCTAATTTTGGTTTGTTTCTCCCATCCCCATACAATACCACTTCTCGGTCTTTTACGGCCCTGACGAGAACGTCAGTCTCCTCGACTGTGAATCGCTCCTGGCGTGCGCCTGGCAAATGCGCTGTTATAATAGCAATCCGCCACGAAACAAGCGCGCCTGCTTTTAAAGGGAATGTGAGATGACGCTCTGATTGGTTTATTGCACATTACGCCCAAACCACACCTATGACTAATGTAGCTACTTCAGACCAGCCCATTTTAGATTTGCGCTGGGCGCAAGAGTCATTTATCCCGCCGGCATAATAGCAACAGCGCCTGAGATCCGCCCACAAAGCTACTTGCGCTTTGTGCTTGATACTTGCGTTTCAGATCATTAAAATAGAGCCCATGGACTTTTATGTCATAAGTGTTTATCCATTCCAGGTGACTGAACCTTTCAAACCGACTACAGTTAATGGACTGAGATACTATCAAATAAATTGTAAAGACTTGGAGCCAAATACAACATATTTGGTCAGTGTGAGAAGCGTGTACTGGAATGACCTCCCCAGTGACAGCAGCGAAGAGGTGGAATTCACAACGCGTGAGTGTCGTCCTTACAGTCCTTTTGTCAGTTTTTATGCAGTGTCTATATATTTCTTTGCTGAAAAAGGTTCAGAGACCTAAAATAAAAGTGGAGGATGGACCTGTTGTATAAGAGTTTAAGCACAAAAGTGTTAAAATAAACAGACCCATTATTTAAAAGTCTTGGACCACTGAAAACTTTGAAGCCAAGTTAGAAAGTTAACAAATTACTTTTTACTTTATCTCTACTGTAAACTCAAAATAGATAAGTTTAAGTTGTTATGATGCTATTTCTTATATTTAATGCAGTTTGAGCTACCAAAGAAGTTTAAAGGGGCACTGTAGTTTAGAGAAGAAAGTGAAACTCAATATTTTTTTAATATTAAAATACCAATGAGGTAATGATACTATTAGAAGTATTTATTTTTTCAGTAACAAGCTGCTCTCTGAGGTGAATAAAGTCCCCGGTGTCGTGCTTTTAAGGTCAGTTTACTTGTTCCACTGATTTGGTCATAAAAGTGAAGGAAGTTTGTTTAGTCTGAGTCTTTTTAGATATAAAAAATTATGTTTTCTTTAGAATTGGCATGCAGTCTAGGTTATTTAGATCCCAGCATTGTCTGGAAATGAAAAAAAACACCAAATCATGAAACATTCAAAGGGGATCGAGGTGTAGCGTGTGCAGGATTTTTGTTTCAATTTTGCAGCATATTTGTTGGCTCTAACCATCTTGGATCTGAGCCAAGATAACAAAACTTTCCAGATAACAAAATCTAGCGATGTTGATCAGTAATTCAGAAGGAATGCGCTCTTGTGTGTACGTGACTGGCATTGTGTGAGTTGACATTGCAGCAAAACTGACTTTGGGTGAAGGTGTTTTCACCAGGGCTGTAAAGTCCTACTTTCAGGGCAACATAAACATTTTTGTATTAATGTTTCAGGGGAACACGAGCAGCTTGCATCCATGAACTTCTGTACTGAGATGTGGCGGCCCAAATCTAAATACCTATTTAATCAAGGGCCACTTCGAATATGTGATAATGCCAACCGCTGCTGATACAGTGTTTATGGATCCTGTTACTGACTTGTAAGACAAGCCTGGTGCAAAGCTGAGGGGACACACGACAAACTTCTCCCTAGTTTATCTCTCTTCGGTACGTCGTCTCATGTCATGTCCGCTCTAAACTTCCTTCATACGTGTTGCTTCACAGCTATGTCCCCTGATTTCCTGCTCCTGGCTATCGCTATCATCATCAGCCTCAGTATTGCAGCAGTCATCATCAGCGGGGCCACATATGGCTATTATGCAAAGTAAGTCATGCAGATCAAAAAGAAAAGCCTTCCGTTTCTGTTAGTGAATAATATGAAAGGCTTAAACACAACCACCCTGGTGTTGTGTTTATGTGGCGTGCATAATATTTTCTTACATTTTTTTTTCTTTTCACTTTAGGGCCAAATCAATGTGGTGGGACTCAGTTGCCAAATGTCCAAGAGTATCAAGTGTTCTAGATATGCATCCACGCAAGGAAGAGGTAAGGCACTGATGTTGGTCCTAAATTCAAAACTTGCAACATTGTGTAACTTTTTTTCCCCTTTTAAAATACCAGCTTCAATTGGACAATTTCAGATTACTGCCACCTGGTGGTACGGAGGGTTATTTCCCCCTCACGCAGGTGCAGAACGTACAAGCTCGTTATCTGTTGTCTTTGTGGTGTGATCAACTTCAGCTGTCTGGGCAGCAATGAAGCATGGTTCATTGATTTTAGTGTGGATAACTACTCGTGCAATGTTTTATTAAAAGAATGTGAGCATGATCAAAAATGATTTTTCTGCACTGTTGAATAGTTTGTGTAGAATCTATCAAAAAAGGACATTTTTTTTCTAGATTGATTCCTTGAAATGAAATGTTCACACCTGTAGTTTCAACCTTTTTATCCTCCTTGCTGCAGGTCTTGGAGCCGGTTGGACCCGTCTTATCCACTATCGCTGTCGAGCCTCTTATTCCAGATGACAGCAAATCATGGTCAGTGTGGCTGCACCAGCAGCATCGACAATACAACGCATTTCCTTAAGGAGTTCTATGTGATTACATTGGCAGTTTAAGTAACAAGTTCTTCTCGGTTCAGGTCAAAGGGGTCACTGCATGACTGCAGCAGTGGGAGCCTTCAGCAAAGCAGTGGAATCAGCACTGGCTCCTCTTGTACCAGCTATGCTATCACGGAGCCTGTTGACATTGTAGCCGGTGTTCAGGAGGCCCTTGGTAAAGCCTTCGCCAATATAAGCCTGATATCACCTTTGACCATCAACCCACTTCAAGAAATGAACCCAGGGAACGGTCTATTCTCCTCTCCCTACAACCTTTGTGATGTCAGAGCTGATGACGTGAATTCTGGATCATCAGGCTTTGACAACAAAACCTCCTCCATCCTCATCCCAAACCTCCCACATCCGACTACGATGGAGAGCTCCGAGGTCCAGATGCAGTGTGACTCTGCGTACCATCCTAGTCAGGGTGACATTGTGATCTGTGCTGACCAACAGGTTCAAGCTTGTCCGCTTTTTACTTTCCCCCCAGCAGCTTCATCTCTCATGCCAATGGACATGTCCTATCAGCAGTGCAATTCAGATTCTGGGAGATTTTCCTGTGCAGAAGACTCCAGTTTGTCCTCCAGCTCTCGCAGCACCAACCCAATTGCATCGTGTGATCCTGCATCCAGAGTTGAGGAAATGTCTGATGAGGCGGTCGGCGATGCCGCAAAGCTAAATGGAACACACGAAGTGGCCATTAAGCGCGATGAAAATCCCTGCTACGGCTGTGTGCCCACAGTTTCACGCAGTTTCCCTCCAGTGAATGACGACTATCAGGCATTTCAAAATCTGGTGGGGCAGCCTGACATTTTGTTCGCAGA
>OMLP01034400.1:0-15310 GCA_900302685.1 Spondyliosoma cantharus
GTGGAGACGCAGCGCCCGACCCTCCGGCTGGGCATCTGCGTGGCTCTGCAGGTCACAGCGGCCTTTCTTAGGCCACCATTTCTGCTTCAGGATGTCCAGGTCGCCTTTTTCCTGGAGCTCCAAAATCCTGTGGAAAAGAAAGTCTGAGTTGTTCTTTCACACACAGAAAGTGCACTGCATCATGTAATAACACCACAGGACATTGGACAAATTCTTCAATAGCACTAATTAGGACAGCTAATCAAATTACAAAGACAATAGAGTAGAAAATTGAAAATGGAACAATTTCTATGGACAAGCCTAAAGGAAAATTGGAAAGTCAATGTAAGACCGCTCTGAATGACTGTAATAACATTATAATACTGTAGCTTGATAAAGCAAAACCAATGAAAAAGAAAAAAAAAACAGTTAAAAGATTGCATTAGCATTGATTGTTAGCTCATTAAAGACCCATAGTGGATAAATACTATTAAAATCTGCAGTTTGCACAGAGGCAGAGTGTAAGAAGTGATACTGGCAGCAATTTCTAAATGCTAACAAGAGCTAAAAGAACACAAACACGGCAAAGAAAAAAAAACAAAAACATTTGCAGCTTCATGATTAATTGGCTTCGTTTCAAATTGTATAAGCGTGGAAACAATCAAATACTACAGTTAGCCCATTAGTTAGCGTACAGGGAGGAATGGATGGGCTGTTAGGGAGGAGAATGATGGCGGCTGAGCACAAACAGAGGCGTCACAGTGAATCTGTCCCATCGGAGAGGTTAGCTTTCTGCACTGTCATTATTCAACCTCCTCAACGGTAACTGGCGCTTATGTGTGTTTGTGCCTGCGCAGTTCTTGTATACAGAGCTGCCACGGCTCATGACATTTATACTGATGAAACATCACAGAGTCAAATATTCACCATTTCTTATCCTGCAAGTCATGTATTCAAGATGTTTCATGAGGCTCCATTTGTAGTTTTACAGGGTGATCAATTCTTCCATTCTTAGGTGTTGCTTGTCTGGAATTGATATTCTACATAGAGAAGAAAGTCTGCTGCCCTGATTTTAAATTCACCCCCATCAGTCTTGAGAAGCTGCACTGAAAATGTTCGGAGCAGCATATTTCTGTCTTGTGTCTGGAGGAAATAAAAACTAATAAACCAAAGGCATGAGGGCAAAAGAGCGTGGACTGAAAATATGTACTTCTCGCTGATGTCTGTCTCTGCAAAGAAAACTGGTGAAAAATGTTCAGGGAGTAAATGTTAAAACTCTGATGACACTTTAAATAGTTTCTACCCACCAATCCACATTAATATAAACAGTTTGTTACAACATGGTTTTTATTTTCTGGCAGTCTGTGCTGTCTGAACAAGGTCACATCACTAAAAATACTGTAGGAAATGACCATCATTCAGACAGTCACAATCATTGTAAATGTGAATTGTGAACACGAAAGCAAAAGGTAAACTTCTGACATCACAGCTAACATAATTATCTTCTTTTAGGTTCAACTTGGACCTTCTGTACGTGATGTAGTTGTTTGTACACTCAGTTCTCGAGTGACACAACTCATTATTAGCGCCATTACGCTGATGGTCGCTTCTGGTTTATCTGGCTAAACTGTTGACTTATTTGCAACCTGTCGGAACCGCTGTGATGGCACACGTTGGTGGCTGGACTACCGCTTTGAAGCCTTGAGACTGCTGTTATGGCCACCCCCTTCTTGGTCATTTGGAATCAGAAGTGACCATATTTGCACGAGAGGGTGCAGCTGGGATACTGATTGAATCTGACAGAAAGTCCAAGGACTTGCCGTGGCATCGTCTTGTGACAAGGTAGTCACGCCCTAAAGCATACCCTGCTTTAACGTCTGTTTTACTCCACACAAGAGCATCATTTGCAAGATGAAAATCACATCATATTGAAGAAGACTTGAAACTAACTCGGTAACAAGCCCTCAGACAGAAACAGGTTTGAGGCACTTCCACGCTGGCTTCATTTTTCAGACCCAGAACATTTACCTTTTGTAGTCCCATTATACTACATAAGAAAAAAAAAATATGATGGACTATTGAGAATGAGTTCAGGAGCCTTACAGTCTAAGGAAAGAAGCTGCTCTGTAGTCTGGTGGCAATAATCAGCAGTAATCATTCGGTGTGTACAATTTATCATAACTGATAGAAGCGATGTCCAGCACTATAAAAATATAAGTTGTAATACACTGGAGTTTTAGTAGTAGAATGAATTCAGACAATATCAGTGCAAATGAACACAGACCAATACACAGTATATGGACCAATATACGTACTTCTGAGAGAAGAGGTCTCTGTAAGGACTGCCGTGCTGCAGGGCCATGCCGTAGCCTCTGGTGCTGAGGCTGTTTCCTGCCACAGTCAGCGTGCAGTCGTCGTCTGTCAGAGCAGCGTATTCTACCACCGCCATGTCCCACAGAAAGGCGTACGACTCTCGCTTTGTCTGGATAGTTCAACGAAAGTTCCCAGATAAAAAGCCATAATTACTGCTATCTACTTTAATATGTTTTTCATTTTCATTTCTGCCATCAGAGACAAAGATTGTGTTGTGCAGACAAACACTCCATACTATCCAACTACATAATGGTGCACAAAAACAAACAGAACTATACTCTCAAAGACGCACCTGAAGATGATTCTTAAGATATCCACAGTAAAGTCGGGTGAATAAGTTTGTTTCTGTTCTACGGTATAAAAATCAGATTACGTCATTGTTGAAACTTTTACCTTCGTACATCCTTCCCTGTTTTAAGTCTCTACAGGTTGAATTACAAAAATGAACACATTATTCACAGACCATTTTCCGTATTAAGCATCAGTAAAGAACTCCCTCTTTCCTTGAACCACATTCCTGCATCGGTGCGAGCGCAGTGCGCAGGAGGAAGCTTCACTGGCAGTAAAGCAATGAGTACAACAAACACTAGAGCTTAATATTTGCACAGAAAATAGCATGGATGTTTTTTGTCCCCCACTCAGAGTACACATTGAATAACATGCACAATATTGGAGTTCTTCACAAGGATGATGAAAATAGTTGCATCTCCCTTTTCTTTTCTTTTTTTGTCCAAGCGTTGCTTTCCTCTGCGTGGAGCATATATTCAGAGACACGATCATGTGCTGTAGCCTCAAGCGCACACTGTGGAGAGTATGTAGAACAACCGCAGCTGAAAATCAGTCTGAAATCCTTCTGGAATTTGGTTTGTGTGTTTTTCGTGTTTTTTTTTTTTTTTGCACGCACTTCTCCGGCTTTCTTCCCTGTGGTGTCCTGACATGCTACGTGCTTCCGGAGTAACACTGTGCTCTCAACAAAAAAACAACCCAGCAGCCGTCTTCACCTCACATCTCATTAGGACCACATAGGGCTCTCAAGTTCACTAACCTTTAATAAATAAACATACAGCGGAGATATCACATTACCATCAAAGTATGAAATTCCAGCTACGATGAGGCACACACTGTTCTTGGAGAAGTAACCGAATAAAACAGCTGCTCTCATCGAGTAGGTTTGGATTTAAAAAAAATTGTTTTCTATTGATGTACGTGTCTGTGCCAAACTGGATGGACTACACGGAAAGCAATTAGCCGCACAAATAATAAAGCAGTTTAATGATAAGTGCATATGTTACACTCTACGGTAAATTGTTTAATTATGGATTATTCCTCCATGTGTTGTTTGTGAGTGTATGTGTTTAAGGAAGACAGAGAGAGGAAGGAGTGCATAAAATATTTATCCAGCAGCACGCCAAGTCTGAGAGAATAATTAAAACCCCCTTACAATTCACTAGATTCAAATTATCACCTAACTCACACGCCTCTGTGAATCAGGGACTAATTATCTAACTAACTTAAATTTTGTCCTTACCTGGCTGTGTGACAGTAAAAAGCTGCAGTTAATTATCATCGAGGCTGAGCTTATGTTTCTCATTACCCATTTCCCTCTCAGCTGAAGATTGTACTACATTATAATTTTACTTTCAAGCATTTCAGTCAGGTGGTGGATACCAAACTTGGTATTTTTTCCGAGAACTAACGCACATAAAAATCACACCATCATACCTCTGAAGGGGCAGTGAGCAGCTAACATCTGGCACCTGGGGACCAGATCCAAGCCAGTGCCTTGGTCAAGATCACTGACCCGGAGAATGAACCTATTATACACGTTTTGATGGCACGGGGAAACCTGAGCACCTGGAGGGAGGACAAAGCTCCAACAAGATGGATTCGAACCCAGGACCTTCTTGCTGTGAGGAAACAGTGCTAACCACTGTACGATACAGGAGATAAATTCGATAAAAGTCACCGGCATATTTGCAAGACAAAAAACACGAAATAGATCCACAGGATTGGACCATGTGTCATGATTTGGGCTTTTGGTTTAGTTGTTTCCTGTTTTATTTTGCTATATTCATCCTCATGTGTCATGTTTTACTTTCCATTTCCTGTCTTTGTGTTTTATTGTGACTGTTTTGATTGCCCTACTCAGCTGTTGTTCCTGTGTCTGTTCCCCCTTGTCCTCTTGTGTTCCCTGTGTTCACGATTTGTTCCCCACAGTTTCATGGTTGTCTTCCGTTTTTTTTTTTTTTTTTACCATTTTGAGGCATGCATTTTGGACTTAGGCTGATGTGTGTTGTTAACTTTGACTAATTAGCTAATCAAAAATGTTCTAAATGTTACTGTGAAAGAATACAAAGTTCTGTTTGTCATCCACAGCACATTGCAGAGAGGCCCACCAATAGGCAAACTGAGGTAAAAAGTGTTCTGCTGACATTTAGTTTGTAAAGAAAAAAGAGAAATACTGACCTTCTTGATTCCCTCTGATGGGCTGGAGACGGAGTGCTCAAAGCCGTTGTTCTTGTTGATGGTCTTCCAGAGCTCAGCAAACGTGTTGTCCTGCTCCAGAGGGTTCGTGCCTTTGGCTTGGAAATACTCGTACACGGCCGACTCCCTCACGGTACCGTAAACCAGGTCCGCCTGTCTGGACAGGTCCTGGAACGACCTAGAGTCAGGGTGACATTATTTGATAGAAGAGTGAGATTGGACCAACAGGAAATGACAAAAAATTCAGACTGAAGAGGATGTTTTTATTCAAAATGTTGTTGATGTATTGCAATCTATTTTATTGGATATCATAAATAATCTAGTTTGCTCTTCCTGATTTCGTACCAACCCCTTCTTTAATCTGTGCTAAAATACAGCATCTTACATTTTTGCACTGGGGTTAACTTTCATTTCTATTTGCATCGCAGCCTTCTAATGCATATCTTGATTTTACTGATAGTCTGTTGCTGCTTTATAGCATTATTTTATCACATGTTTGTTTGCTGCCAACAAAGCTGTTACTGCCTAAGATTTGGCAGCTTTTAAATTCTCAACCTTGTTTCATTTTTCTACACATAGAAATGCAAGAAACCATTGAGTTAGGAGGGTTCGGGTTACACACTGGACTGTTGAACTGCCAACTGCAACACTTCCGTTTATGTAAGATTTGACCATCTCTGACCTTGGTGCCCATCCACTGTCAGTATCAGAAAAGACAACACTACCAACAAACTTTTCCTTCCTTTATTCATTACTTCGTCACGCCTCTGGCCTTTTTATCTACTCATATACAGCCTTTTCAGTCTGTGAGTCTGAAACCTCCACCAGCTTAGGCACATCGGAGCAAATCACTAATCAGCGTGCTCTTTTTCAACCAAATTAGCTGCACCTGTAGCGTGCCGTGCCGCCTGCTGCTTCTGCTGCTGCTGCTGCCAACATTTTCCCCTGACCGCCGCTTTCCCCTACACCACGACGGTAACCAGGCTCAGAGTAATGATGACAGGGTTAGGAGGTTAAGGTGCTGACTGTTGATGGTACATCCCCATGATTAGGCACTAGCCCCTAATAGAGTCTGCGGCAAACTCTAATTTACTTTTCGTGAACAATACTTTATATCTGAGAAGTAGTCTCTCCCGATTGAAGTGCTTATTATGCAGATGCTTTGTGGGCTATACGAAATGAGGCTCCTTGCAGCAGCTGTATTTCATATGTGGAGTTTATAGCCAATTTCGCACCGCTTCATATTTGCTGAATGCCAATGTCCTCATAATTAGAGTTTGCTTCCAATGTAATTTGAACGGCAATTTACGCCGAAGCTTACCTGCTTTCTTGACAGATTTTTGCCCAGAAATGTTTGACATGTTGCTCTGTGTGTCCGCTGTATTCCTTTAGAAAATCACCATTTCAGAGTGGCACCAGAATATTTATACAACTAAGATTGTCTTTCAGGCAGTTCCCCAAAAACTCTTGAGAATAGAATGGCTTATCTCAAGATGATGATGTTGGACTAATTCAACCATTTAATTAGAAGCCTATACGGTGTAGCAGTGGTTGTTGGGAGAGAAAAAGCCAAGCGAGAGAGACGAAAACAACTGATTGGATATCGCATGGTTTCCAGTTTATTTTGTCAGATTTAAAAAAAAGCTTTACTGCAAAGAGTAAAATATTCTGCTTTTATTTCATCCAACAGTTTACTTCTATGTGAGCGCCCACACCTGTGGAACTATAGATCTGAGATGAGGAAATACTATAAATATGTAGATCCACCCAGCTGGAGTAAAGGGAAAGTAACAGAGGTGAAAGTACCTGCATTGCATTGAGAAATCCCCAAAAAACAAAACAATAGACAGATGGTGGCACACAAGAAATAAAAGACTCAGTGAAATTAAACCACGAGCAGGTGATAATATCAGACAATGACAGTGATGTGCTGAATACATCTGTCATCCATTTGAAGCACTTTACTTTGTTTGCCTTTTCCTTCAAAGCGGCGCAACATATACCTTGATTCACGAGTTGTCCAACACATTCTTTTCTTTTAGCTATGATACCATAACATGCTTGTAAAGTTGATCCTTCTGTTTTTATGTGTGCACGTCTCTCATTTCCTGTAAGGCGTTCTTGTTTGGAATCAAAGGCGCTAAATGGCTGGCTTCACAAAATTTTAAAATTGGCCATAGCAGCACGAGTGAAAAACACAGACAGAGTGTAGTCGGAGCGTTTACCCTAATTAGTATTAATGCGTGCGGTGGACAACAAAACACAACATTTTAGCGAGACAGACTGTTCTACCTCTGTTTCCCAGGGCGTAAGACTTTTGTAAAGGCAAACAAAAGGGGGGAAAAAAGGACACGAGGTGTTTAAAAGGAATGTTCTAATATGCAAATGATGTCTAAAGTAACCATACTATTTTCAGATAGAAGTTTTTAATTGTTCCCTTAACACAGAATGAATGTATCCTGCTACACACTCACATTTAGAAGCACACAGAGGTACACAGTGAGGCCCACGCTCAGTGGGATGCATGCTTTCATAAACTTTAAAAGGAGGGTGTACTCTTTTAGTCTCTTTTGGCACTGGTACAAAAAAAAATAAAAAATTGGCAGTGTACCAGCTTCAGTAATGGACTTAAATAGAATGAGGAAAGTTCATTTCTCCAAGAATTTCTACTTCTTTTTTCTTTATTTGATGTTTTTGAAATGAAAGGAGCTGGACTACATCTCACATAGTCTGGGTCGTTTAAAGTTCAAGTCTTATCCGTCAGAATCTTTCCAAGGTTTGGACATTGGATCTGCGCTGGAGGACAAACTGCTGATTAAATTTGTTTTTTTGCCAATTTGGAGCAATTCTGCTATTTTCTGTGAGGCACTTCAATTTAATAAGTAGACTTTTGGTCACCTGACGTAATTAAAATGAAGGTTATCATCTACATAAAAAGAGAAATAACATTTTCAGATGATCTGACACTTCAAGGTATATCGCATCTGGAGAGGAAGATAACACAAATAAATAAACCTGCAACAGCAATCAAAATTCTCTCCTGCAATTTAACCTTGGTTCAGACGGAACAGCCTGTCTGCCTCGACCACTATAACTGAGGCAGCCATGACTTGGTTTCGCCCCACGTACGGGAAACCAGTTTTCTAATCTGCCTTGCTCAAGTACAGTAGACATGTGCATGGTGACTTAAGACTGCAGACAGGCGAAGCAGCAGCTGAACTGAAGAAGACATAATTACAGAGAGATGAAGTCCTGTGTTTAATGATTCCGTGCAAGTCTGAGTAAAGCCGAAACCAAGACAAAGTAGCCCGCAGAGGCCGGTTTCCACAGCTTTATATCTGACAATGATGTGAAACACAGACACATCAGCAGAGTCTTCTCTTACTTCCACAGCTCAAATTAGCAATCCATGCTGCATGCTGTCAAAATAAAGCCTGCGGTCGGAGAGAAATCGGATTTAAATGCATGTTAACACACTGAGTATGACTCCCGGGTCAATTAGGAAAGGCAGCAGTGGCTCCTCCTCACCAAAGACCAGCCCTCCTGTGTGCATTTCCTATCTACCATGTGTCCTCCAGTGGTTCTACAACAGTGCAAAAAGCAGTTGCCATGCTCAAAGGAGGTGAACTGAACATTTCCATTTTGGCGTGTCTGTGAAAATTATGCAAGGCAGCGAGTTTCCATCACAGCCCTTTCACAGAAGAGCCTGCCAATAAGCACAGACGTCTACGAAATCCAACCAAGGTTAAGATTCAGGAAAAACTATGGTGTAATGTGGAAATTCTTACCCTTTCTTTTGTTTTATTTGTTTTTAAATTGATTTCATAATAAAAAGAATCAATCTGCCAGACGGTTTCCCACTTTGATTATGGGTAATGGCAGGACTTGTGTTGCAAAAAAAAACAAGTGGGCAGGAAGAGAACCGTAAGCAAGTTTTGAAAATAAGAGCCCAATTGTCAAAAGTCAAGAACTGCTCTTCTCGAAGTGCAATTTCTCCTATCTCTGTAATAAGAAGAAGCAATCACTTCCCTGCACTTTGCCAATCAGTTATGACCCCCGGCATACGAATGTCGTTTCAGTTCTTTTGACAAAAGCATAAAGAAATTTAAATAAACGTATCCGTCCGTATGTTTCATCCATTTCTTTTTTGTTTCTGTCAGAGCAATTTAACTACTACCAAGTTATGGCCAAAAATTTTGCATAAATGTGTTCAAAGCAGCAAAGTGTGTGTTTCCTCACACCGATAATTTACACACACACTTAACTGGCGTAGCAGCAGAGTTATCTTGAATGCACTGCTACTGTAACTAACTTACCTGATGCTGGGTAATTTAACAAGTTTCATATGCATATCAGGAGAGCAGTGGAGTACAGTGAAAGCTCAATCTTATATGAGCTTCATAAAGTACATAAGTAAAGGAAAACATACATTTTGTGCCATATGTCGCTGTAGTTGTGTTTCTAACATTTTCCTCGGACAAGCAAAAGAGTTTGTTTTCAGTTTCTGTGGATGATTTTGTTTTTGGTAAGTGCTGTTCAGGTTTTCTCACATAAAATCCTTTTTTTAGATTTTGGGCACAATTAATTGCGAGTTCAATCAAGTAGTTACCACTGAGAGCAGCGGATAGGTACATGTGCTGCATGAGATCGTTCCAATTCAGAAATTTGGTCGCAGTGTTCTTTCCCCAAACTCCTGAAAGCAATCATTTACAGTTAGGTTGATTCTGTTCCCCAAACTGCAAAAAATGCAATACAAGAAAGATTAATGTCACTGTAATTGACAATTGCCAAACACACTCTCTCTCTCTCTCTCTCTCTCTCTCTCTCTACACACACACACACACACACACACACACACACACACACACACACCTGAAGGTCTCCTCACAGGTCCGTGTGCTGCTTAGCATTCCGTCCCTCTCCTCACATGTCCACATGTGGCTATTTGTTCAACAGAAGACGGACTCAATGCAATCAAATGCCTCTCTGCCCGTTCTTTGGGGAGAGACAGCAAACCAAATTGGATTCGCTGACAAATAGCATTTGGACTGAGGACTGACTTGTTGTTAGTCGGCCAGTCAAAAATTACAGGCGAGCAGACGGACCGAACACACCAAACACTCTGTACCAATTGCAGCTGATGAGAGATGCTGACAGATGAAGGAAAAATATTGAAAGGCATACTGTATACAATCCCAAGATTACACTACACACTGTGTGCAGCATATGAAACGTCTGAATCGGTTTCTACAAATACTTTTCTATAGTGGCGATACATCGAGAGAATATACACATAATCATTGAAGGCTGATGCACAGAATGATAACATGAAAGCATGAAGGAGTTTTAAAGAGGATCTCCACCAATTTTACATATCAAAGACTGTTTTCAGGACTTTGGAAGTTCCACTCAGGTGAAAAAACAGTTGTATAAAGTATTTTGTGGCTCCATAGGACGATGTGAGAAATTGGATCAACTGGTGAAGTGGTGTCACTTGGGTCAGAGTCAGCCGGGGCAGAGGACCACATACTGGCTCCTCGTCTCTGTTTGAAGCCAGTGGCTCGAGGCTATATTGGCTGCCTGCAGCGTATCATACCTGGAAGTGTCAGCAGTTGGATTGCATTGTGGGCAATGTAGGCAGCAGGTTTAAACACGGACGAATAATGTGTGAATTGAAAAAGATGTCTCTGCTTCTGTGGTATCAATCTTAATCATATTTTTCATAACCGTCCATTGTCAGTACTCTTTCAAGTGTTCACGGTCCATCAAGTATATTTAGGTGCATCGGTTACTTCACTGATTGAGAATATATATGAGGCTGACTGATTACAGCCTGGGCGATTATCAGGTCTGATATCTATAATTTATAAAATGATCTCATTATATAACTACTTACTACATTCATGTACGTGTACTACTTCGGCTGTGATGCGGTTGCCTCTGTAGTCTCAGTAGTACATTTCTTTTTGCCGCAGCCGTCGCAACCACCAACAACAAATGACAAAATGTGACTACTGCTTTATAGTTTTCCAAGGCTCTTCTGTATTCAGAAGCTTGGGTGTCATGTTTAGAAGTCTAAATTATTATTTCAGTATGTTAGATACATATTTAAACAATATTTCAATAAATATACATATCAAACTAGACTTGGAATTGGAGATACTACATTAAATCAGGACGGAAAAAAAAAAAAAACTCCCCTAGGACATCATTAATATGTATGTGTATTTTGATAACAGAATGTACTACTCACACAGTGAGAATCCTAACATTAAGACAGAAATTACAGCTTCTGTGCTTCTGACATTCAGGATAAAATACCACAGAAGAACAGTTCATTACTGTAAGTGCATACAGGAGATCCCCTGCTGCGTCGAGGCACAGCAAGAGGGGAATCACGTGCATTTATCTTTGAGTTAGATCAATGTGAAAGAAAAATAATAAATGGAGGTACTGTGCCTTACCGGACAGCATTGTCCATGCGTGACACGGTGAGGTAGGCGGCCAGGTTAGCCGTGTAGGACGAACACACAATGAGGGTGAAGAGCCACCAGCTGCCCATGACGATACGCAGAGCCACTGATCCAAGGATGGAGTCGCTGCCTGTGGACGAGCAGGTAAAGACAACAAAGTGCACATCATCTTTAACATGTACTGTACTGTATCACTGCACAGAATCTAATGTAGCTGTGTCTTATCCCGAATATGCACTGCAATCTCTTCTGAGCAGCGTTTTTTTTATATATGTTGTACATTTAGTGAGTAATGTTGCCAAATAGTGTGGGCGTGTTTTATCATTATTATCAGGGTCTTATGAGCAACTGTATTGTTATAATTAGTCTTTATATTATAAGAGAGCCAAGAAAATAAAGGCGTCTCATCTTAAAAACCTTATGTTTTACGTGGCTTTAATTATTTCCTGCATTTCAAACAAGCTTTTAGGAGATTAGTCAACCTGCAAAAACAGACACCAACAACACTAGTGTGTGTCTGGTAAAGGAATGGATCGTTTCTGGTACAATGTAATCATACTTTATCACCACAAAGGGATGACAGTGTCATTAGGCTTGTGTAAAAAAGATATGATAGAAATTATCGAGTGACGCCATGTTTCCATCAACCCTTTTCTTCCCTCCAGCAATTTAAATGTTTCAGGACGATGAGATTCTTCTTATTAAAAATGTATATGAACTACGAGTATTGGACAATCTTCTACTGAAAGCTCACACATTTGTGGTTGAATGACTTTAAAATACCAGACTATGTTGTGTTGCTATAAGTGGTCATTTTTTTTCACGTTTGCGATAACACTTCATTTATTTGATTGTATCACCGGAGCTAGATATTATATCAGATATTTTTCTAAGAACTTAGTGAATTCAAACTCATCTGACCTAAAATGTGACTTGCACGCTTTTATATTCTATTAAACATCCCAATCCAACTTTTTCAAAGACAGCGGCGCTCATTAATATTCATTCTTCATTCTATCTTGTTACTATTCTTTCCTTCATGTCTTTAATCCTTTGCCCCGTTCTTGTTTTCTTTGAGGAAAAAAAGAGCGGTTCGTCACATTAACTTTTTATATCCCTACTTTCTTCTCTGTCATACCGATTCTGTCCCTCCAAATATCCAACAGCTTACGAGGTGCATGAGAAAAATGCCATCACACATTCTAATTTTGAAGCGTAAAGCCATAGAAATGTCATCTGAAAGATTCAGGAGTGTGAAATGTAATGAAAACATATTTGTCTGAAAGTGTCACAATCAACACAGCTGCGCCCTTAGGACAGTTTGGGGGAAAAAAAAAACTGAAGGCCTTGTCAGATGCATAGCACTCCGGCATCAGTCATTTTTTTTATTATAAATGGCTTTGACTGATTTCTTAAGGTCATTGAATGTGAAATGTGCATCTTGAACCTTTACTGGATCTTACCTTCCACTGTGGTGCGGTCTCTTTCATCTTTGAAACAAATTGATTAAACCCCCTCATCATAAGGAAAAAGTGTTATTTTCATCACTCCTCCTTGACAGTTTTAGATTATTCCTTACCTCTCCCTGACCTTATTATGGAACAAAAGAAGGACAGTGCCTGTTTGAAAAAGGCAGGGAGGAAAGTCAGCGCGTCCGTGGGCGGATAGAGTAATCTGCACCGAACATACAACAAAGCGCAGCTAAGTGTCGGTATATCATTATGAAATCATCGTCGGGGATACGGTTGCCAAGTTTATGCTCTCTGACAATGGCACACTATGCATCAGCAGTCAGATTCACATCAAAGTGACCTACGTCATCCCGGGAAATATTGCAATCCACTTGAGTGAAACAAAAAATGGCAACGTTGGAACGCGAGCCAGAAACAAGGAGAAGGAGAAAAGATGTGGAATTTAGCTTCTCTTGAAAAGTGGTGGGTGTTGGGTTAAAAGAGGCAGCATGCCAGACTTTGATAAATGCAGTACAGGTTTTAACATCAGTTGCTGAAGTAGTCATTTATCCAAACCGGACATATCTGGATCTCCACCAGACCTAAAGATGGGATGTTCTCCTTGACAAGGGCACCTTTAGAAAATGCTACGGTGGGCGTTGTGCCTCAAACTGACTCACTACTGAATCAGCATTTACTTGTATAGTATACCGACATCCACATACGCATTTCATTGATTGGACTTTTTATTTTAATCCTGTGTCCTTAAATAAATCCCTTGAAGTTGTTTCCAGTGTTTTTTTTCTTCCTTTATGTTCTGCTTAACTTTAGGGTTTGGCATTTAAGAACTGCGTGGCTGGTACTTGGTGTCCAACGATGTACCGCTAAACCTCATTTAACACATCTTTGAATAGAGAAGTGTTAACTGATATGTATGATTTTGTTGAAAGGAAACCTGTCTCGCTTTGGCCCTGCAAAACGATAAACACATGATTTGTAACTGCTGTCCTTGCACGTTGTGAAGGCCAGACTCAGACCATATCACCCACCTTGTTGCACGAAAGCACCGTAGACGATCCAGATGGCGCTCTGAAGCGAAGTGGAGACAGAAGGCGGTGGATGCCCTCCTGTATTGTTCTGGCAGCGCACTGCCTGGATGCGCCTGAGCAGGAAGATCATGATGCCCACCACGGGGATGGCTGCAGCGATGCACGCCCACACTGCCAGGTCAAATGGCGCCAACAATGAGAAAATGTTGATCTTCTCCTCGGACTTGCGCATCAGGATTCCCACTGAATAGTCCAGGTAGCGTTTGCTGAAATCCACCACGCTCTCACGCTCCGGTGTGATAGTGATGGCTGATACGGCCAAATCAGCTCGCTGTGGATAGAGAGTCACATTTTTTCAGTTTGAGTAACTTTTTAAAACAACATAACGTGTTTCAGGACGTTGTTTTGACGTTTCATGGGAATCCAGTGTATCTGATCTCGACGAGTTGGTTGTTGTTTCCTCACCATTTGGAGGTGACGTTGGTTCAAATATGAATGAAACCAAAATACTCCCTATAGACAGCAAACTATTCTTGTTGAACTCCTTTGTTATATGAATATCATCATTTGGTAAGAAGAAACTAAGAAGAAACTAGTTTCTGGGTTGTTTTTTTTTACTTTTTATCGAAAATCACAGGTCTCTACTCAGACAGATCATTTCCGTTTGCACTTTCATGCTCTCAGCAGGAGGAAATACTGATTTCAAACTGATTTCCTGACATGACGATCTTTCAAAATTATTAGACCAAACTTTTCCTTGCCTCATGTACCAATCCAGTGGCGTCACACCCGTGGGGGATGGGGGTGTTGCAACACCCCCACCACTTTTTCCTAAGGTATTAAACCGTTTGCCTGCCCTCGCGGTGTACCAGCTGCTGAAATGGAGTGCACCTCAGCACCCCCATATATGAAAAGAAAACCCATTGGTCAAGTTAGATTGATTGACAGCCATCAAGCCAATCACAGCCATTTGACCAAACCCACTAGGTCCGGCCGCCGGGAAAGTAAACACATACATGCTAGACAGAGCTGCCGCCACTCGCTGCTGTAGACAGCGAATAGAGCAGAGGTATGAAACGGTTATTTAACTAGTTAATAATGTAGAACTTTGTCTGTAAATAAATAAACTATGTCTTGCTTTGTGGCATGTCAAGTTGTCATGTAAGTGGAGTTATGTGACAGGAGGGAAACAGAAAGCTAGCTTTCAATCCATAAATGCACTAATTCAATTTTATAGTAGTGCATTCATATTCTTGCATTAATGCCATGTAGGTGTTCATTTACGTAACTTCATTCATCGTTCGTTCATTTGTTGGACCTTAAAACCTTCTTTTCAATGAGGAAAATCTCCTACATCAACTCATCCAAGAATACTCATCAAGAATAGAAATGAAGACAATAAAATGCAACAAAACTATTAAAATCTTAATAAGAGGAATAAAATAATAGAGTACAATAAAGGCTAGGATGAAAGATTAGTTAAAACAGATTAGAACAACAA
>OMLP01034400.1:20730-32595 GCA_900302685.1 Spondyliosoma cantharus
TAAGTTGCCAGTGACAGTTACAGTTACTACGTTACTGTTGCTCGGTCATGTAACGTTGCTTTGTGGGACATTTCTCTTTATTAAGTTGAGTGAAGGACCTGTGCAGTCATCAGACGGTCTGACCGACACGCCCTCGCTCTGCGCCGCCGGCTTATCTGTTCACACTGGGGGCGGTTCAAAAATAATGCGTCCCTGATACTACCTCCAGAGGAGGGTCAGGGCCGGAGCGAAATTTCCCACCTCGCCGCATCTGAAACTTTCACACAGCGGAGGAGGCGGAGAATTGGAGCAGGACCCCCGCATGCAAACGGCTGTGTGAATGGGGCTAGTGACACTCAACACTGAGTAGCCAATGTTTACATCAGTACCTGAGCTGGTTACCAAGACAACAAGCATCTTCAACTAGCATGCTGTTTGGAGCCTCTAATCAAGCGATGCATTGTCACAGAAGTAATCTACAGGATACTTTACCAGTAATCATACAGATGGAGGTGAAGATGGTGGTAAAGGCTGATGAGAACAATTATGATGATAATGAATGGCAGGAGAGGAAGGAACACAAGTACATCATTAAATGAGTAGGATTGCTCATGTAAAAATGTGATATAAGCCAATCACACGAGCAAAACGTCATACATGCTGCACATCAGCTCGAGTTCGTTTCTCTGATCTGAACTCTCATCTCTTAAAAACTCTCATTCCACACAGTCAACTTTTTGAGCTATGTCTCAGGTTGCGAGGCTGATGTTTGTTCAATTCTTAATCAGCACTGCGAGCCGGACAAGGATTCTCGAGGACCTGACACACCGTTTGGAGTGGTCTATGAGATTTGGGCTGACAGGACAAGAATTGTGGCCCAGGGCCAAACAACAGGCTCTTCTGGCCACTGCACACCTCAGTCTGCAGCTCGAGATACTTTCCCACAGAAACACGCTGTTCTCCTCACACACTGGGATTAGCAGTAAGCTTCTACAAGGCATGAACATGGCAGTTTTGTTTTATTAGATTACTTAATTGAAAAAGTGTGTACATTTGTTGATTTTGTCCAAGATCTTCATTTTAGATCATTGTGTCTTCTGATTAACAGGATGTATCGCATTGCTTTGCTACCATTTCTATTAAATTCAGATCACTTAAGGTAAAATATATATTTTTAAATACAAGCATGTATTAAATGTTTTTGAAAACTTTGCTAAACAATTTTTATAAATGTAAATTCTGTGAAGCACTCAGAACTTGAGTTCAAACTAGGTTCTTTCTGACTGGGAGAGGCACACATGTCTCATCCTGGCACAATTACATCCTGCTGAATCCTAATAGGCAGCTTATATGACTCCCTTTCATCAGCGAGGGAAGGTTTATACAAAATGCTGAAAGACCGTTGGCCCTCGAGAAGATGGATCTGGACATTTCATTCACTATTAAGTCGAAAAAAAAAAGGAACCAGAGATCAAAACCGTGAACAGGAGTAGAGATATTTTTAAGCTTCAAGATTTCATCACAAGTCCTGCACTTAACTTTGAACTAGAGTTCCATGAAATATTAAGGCTCCTTTGCTCTTTTACTTGATTGGACACGGGCAGTTGGGCCTGGGCCTGGAAATATCAGAGCCAAAACACTCAGCATAATATCCTTTACGTTTTTTTAAAATGCAAGATTTTGTATTCATATGATGTTCCATTTGGCTACCAGCAGGGATTGATGCGTAAAACAAAATGAAGAAACATAAATCTCTGTCGCTGACAACATTCACGGGGGCAAACGATTAGCAGGAAACAACAATTACTACAGATGCACCGGGCAGCAACACAAGGCTTTCAACTGTGAATGGAGCAGAAGTGTGCGAGGCAATGAAAGAAGGCTACACAAACCTCAGAAGAACGTATTAAATATTTTGTTTTTCACAAATCCTCTGCAGAGCCTGTAACCCCTCCAAATACTCTCTTGGTCTTATAAGTTACACTGACTTGCTATGTATAGCTTCACTGCAGACAGCTGGTGAATCATGTTTATAACCTGCCAACTTGTGTGGGTGTATATAAACAGTTTTTTTTTCCCCATGCCGGATGTCACTCATGAAATATGCTTCCTTTATCTCATCACTGTGTGCATGTAAACGATATGGAGATCAGTTGTTCCTGAAGCTGTTCCTCATTGTACATATGATATAGGGTTATGCAGTGTTTATTTACATGCTCAGAGAAATATGAACTAAGATGTTTTGTTGAGGTGACAGCGGCTCTTGAGCCATATGTGCATAATGAGTACAATTCCTTAGGCAACGCTACATAACCTAATTCTAATAGCTAGTCTAGTTGTTCATCTGTGTATGCTGATGCTGTGTGCCCGTGTCCAGTCTGTGTGTGTGTGTGTGTGTGTGTGTGTGTTAGTGTGTGTGTGTCGGGGCAGAATGTCAGTCTGCGTTGCCTGCTTCACAGGGGACTATTTTCTCCATGAGCAGCTTCGTCCTCGGTGGAAAAACACTGAGCAATCTCTGCTCTGTAAACTGAAGAACACTAAAGAGGAACACTTCTACTTCACAGAGCTTTGCACACCAACACGCCACCGGGAAGGTCACAAACAATACATACAGAAAAAGCCACGGCGCCTGCATACGAACGAGGCGCGCTTCATCGCACATCCTGTGGTATTTGATTACCAGCTTTTGAAAATGTCATTTGTGAGTGAATAATTGCCTTGAGTGTTAACACATTACACAGGTATTCTTCCTCTGTGAAAAATCACACCAACAACATGTGATGGCAGATTTTCAAGGACATGGCGTTGGCGCAGGATGCATCCTTCTGCTCAGGAGGGATGAATTCAATAAAAAAATATGCGATATGATACATGAAAGAGAAGCTGACTTTTGTTGCATGATGCCGAATCTCTTAAAAAACTTTCCAAGCTTATTTCTTTGAAGTGTCAGCTCATTGAGGATTTAAGTTTAAGATAGTCTCCCTATAAATATGCATGGCAATCAGCCACCAGGACCAGCACCTACCGAACGTGAGATCAAAACCTTCAAGCAGTTTCCCTCTATAACATAAGATAGTAGGCTGTGTTTTTTATCCTACAGGCACAATGGAGAATGTCGAGCTAATGAGATTTCGGAGTATCCCGTTTAAAAAGTCACACCAATAACAGGACCGCCATTCAGCTAACGCTTATGATGCTCAATACCGTAAAATAGTCATCTGTAATGGGGCTGACTAAATGCCAATGACCACTTGAAAACGACAAAGAGATGGAAGTTAAATAGCCCTGGATTCATAGCGCCATAACTGTCTCAATTATAGTGGCTCCTTCAAATCTTATAGAAAGCCATCGGTTCTCTTTCATGAAACTTTATCATTCTGGACGTGGAGCCGTAGTGCGAGCCAGTTTCAGCTATTCTACTTGTCCTTTTCCCCCGCAGTCCGACAGGTGCTTACACATCGACAAGCCCATCATGCTTCCGAGGCTTCATATTGACCCAAAGTCTTTTGTGTGACTCGCTGAGTAGATTGACAAGACTGAGCAGCATGCCCGTGGGTGCAATATGTTGCATTATAACCGCCTGACTTATTTACCGTCTGCTGAACCCCACTGTCATTCTCACTAAATGTATTGCATATATCTTTCAAATATATTTGCCCGCATAGGTGATCATATTGTGTTTATACGACTGAATACACTACATGTTTATCATAATTGCCTCAGCCAAGGAGGTCATGTTGTCGGTTTGGTCTGATTGTCCGATTTCAGCTGGATTCACGGATTCATTTCACTTGGCGGAAAAGGTGTGGCGTGGGCCGAGGGAGAAGCCATTACATTTTGGAGTGGATCCAAGATTTATTTCTCACTTGCATTAACATCCTGAGATAAGTCATTCCGCCTTGGCAGAACAAATGCCATACATCTCAGAATTCAGGAGATGGTAGTTAGGACAAATACAGCCATTTTTAGAAATATTATGAATCCACATTCATCGGTATGACACATGTAGTTGCTCAAACTTCAGACGGAAAGCAGTCAATATGGAGCTATAGGGTTCAGACTTCACTACTGTACCACATCCACAATTGTATCAATGCATTGATCTACATGCACATTTAAATTTTACCCATGCAATAATCTATTCCTTCTCAATTTTTTGTCACAACTGCTTTTTCTAAGAAGCTGCCGTGTGCCGGTGATGATTTTATTTCAGTCCGAGCGTTTTATATTAATACATATGCACATAATAATAATAATAATAATAAAGTATTTTCTGGATTGTAATAAATGCATAGCTGAGATGAAAAGGCACAATCATAAGCCCCCTTTCAAATATGAACTCCAGACATATCCAGAGAATCAGATCAGGACATTGTCCACATTTGTTGTACACACATGCAGCACACAACAAGAGATCGTCAGACGTGTTCACACACACTGGAAACACTCTGTATGGTTTGGGATAAGGGGCGTCACCTAAGTAGGAGTCCACAGACTGCTGCATAATGACGATTGTATTTTGCCTTGATATCAGTACTATATGTATGTGGATGTATCTGCAATATGGATACATATGAGCTGGCAGGATAGAGTCTGGGAAAATAATGCAGACATTTTTGTACAGCTCCTCTGGGTAAACTCTCAGAGCTACAGTGGGTGTGTGAAAGGGGCTCTATTTTGACATAATAACAAAGGTCCAGGCTGTAGGATTTAATGGCATCTAGGGGTGCAGATTACAACCAACTTAAATTCCCCTTATCTCACCAAGCCCTACAGAGGCCACTAAAACCACGCAAGGCTGTGTCTAAAGCCAGTGACAGCGACAACACAACCATTCTTAGTTTCAGGTGATTATACATAATTATGAATAATATATTTAATTTCTGTCAATAGATCCCTCTTAATCCTACACCCTTTAGTAGTTTGGGAAATATTTCCAGACATATATGATGGTTACAATTGCAGATGTGCATAAGATAGAGGAGTGAACTATTGGCCTTTTTTGTTTTCTTCATGTTCCACTATGCGTTCTCCAACCCAGAGGAAAAGGCTGGAAGGGTGGCGGTTATCTCAAATCACCAGGAAACACAGCGAAAAATAAGCCGGCCATTTAAATTAGTCAAGACAAGAGACCTCTTATCTGTCCTGATATGCCAGAGATGAGCTGGGCCTGAGCCGACATGGCGCCGGCCCGTCACTCTAACCTCTGATAAGCAACGTGAGGCGAGATTCAATTTACTCCGTCAGAAAAAGAGAGTAGAACAATAATAATCTGAAAAATTTAGAAGAGACGAGGAGGACGACAAATGAGGGAGGGAAAAAAACGGGAAGAAGAAATGAGATGAAGAGAGTTCATTTCTCTATCAAAATGAAATCACTCGGGGAAAATGCAATAACACAACTGTACCGTGAAAATGAAAACACTCAACGATCACATTTTCTCCTGTTTTCCTTCATTCCCCACATTTGTTTATTACAAATCTCCCATACATAGCTTTTAAATACAGCGTGTTTTCTTGGAGAGGAGACGTGTACTGCTGGCAGAGGGATTCTCTATCCACTCTGTGTCACTGTTATTTGTTATGTTGTGTTGTTATGTTTATGCTTAAAAAAGAGGAGCTGGAGAAGGGCAGAGTGAAATCTGCAGACTCATTGAATACAGCGACTTCAAAAAGTCTCCAAGAGAACATATGACAATGAGCAGGATGCACTCTTGCCCGTGATATAACAAAAGTGCATTTCCGATTCCGCTTTCGACTCATCAGGGCCACTTATGAACTTTTTACATCACCTCATGAAGTGAAAGCAACAGAGAGCAGGTACTGTAGGTGATATGCATTTCAATTAACCAAATGGCTATACGGTTGCTAACATCTATTCTGTATTGTTTTTTATGATGGACTGGAGTACATGAGAGGGAATAAATTAAGGGGATGTGGAGAAATATCATCCACTTTTGGTCCAATTATCTGAATCTCTCAAGGGGATTTGCTTTTTCGCTCGTGTGGCAGTAGGAACAACCGTAAGTGGCTGCTGCTAGTTTTAATGCTTTCCTCTTAATGCTCACTCTTTTGAGAAAAAGGCCATTTGCACACAATTACAGTTCATCATACTGTACCATCAGTGTCATCGTTCTGCGGAAACACAACCTTGCTGTGATTTACTTGTCTGTGGCGAAATGGCTCGGCCACTCAAATTTTTTTTCACGCACTGCTAAATCGAATTTGCTTATCAGCGCTTTAAGTAATTTGTTAATCATATTGTTGTTGATTGTCGACTGATGAATTACAGTTACAGGTGTCTGGCGCTGCTTACAGTGGTTTGTGGAACTGAATATAAAAACCTAATTATCACTTCAGAGATAGATAATCATCTAATGAAAGCAAACATCCAGCAAAAAACTAATTAGTGCAAATGTACCAATACTACATTATGGTGTTAATCTGTAAAATACAGTAATGATTATATTGCTTTCTTGTGGGCTCTTCTGGCCTGTGATTCTGGCATTAATAGAGCTCCTGGCTCCCACTCAGGACTCTCCTTTTGATCTTCCCACAGGTAAACATCTGAGCAGGGGAGGTTTTCAGAGCCCTATAGGAGCCAGCACATTTCCAGAAGCTAGAAATCTCATTGCCTGGCAAATTAATCATTGATCAACAGCCCTATCAACCCCCTGCAGATCTATTGTTGGCAAGAGAGAAGCACCCTTTAGAGACTATTTAATGTTTTTTCTGCTTCATGAGCCAGTGAGAAATGGGCTTGAGCAACAGGACAAATGCATCAGCAATAGACGGCCACCGTCGGGTAAATGCAACATTCATCGTGGCACATGGACCTCCACCGCCATGTCTTCGTGAATCCCACTGGTTTTCTTTAAAAGATCCACCGTACTCTGCCTCTGATTGGTTTAACCCGATATTCTTATGCAACCCCTCACCATTCTCACTCCTCATGTCTTAGCCTAACCAACCAAACCAACAAAGGCAGCCGGCACTGCTGCGGACATTAACTGTCAGTGCTGGGCACCAGAGTACCAATAGTGAGCCGCCTGTGGTCAGTACGTGGCTGCCAGATTTGGCAGATTTGGCGGTGGGGTCATTGACTTGGTCGGATTTCGAGTGGAATCGGCTCCAGCTTTGTTTGAACTAGCTTTGGGCAAATGTTGACAACCAGAAGGAGATGGATGTGCTCGTGCTGATTCTGGTTTGTTGTTCTTTAAATCTGGCAAGGGTCTCGCTACCAGACGTGCAAGATTTAGGCGACTGATGAGTTATTATGAAGGAAGTTTTGTGATGAGCTACAAAAATTCCAGACTCCTTCAAGGTCCCAGCATCTATTTAGGAGGATCTATTGGCAGAAATAGAACAAGACTAGGTCAAAACCTAGTAAATGACTGGACTGTCTGGTAGAGGTGTGAAAATGTGGATGATTAGTTAATGGGGTACACAATGGCCAAGAACGGACAAGCCAAGCATTGACTTTAGAGAAGACCTTTCATATTCTTTTGCATTGTAGGTTTTCATACATGCTTGGAAGGGAAGGATGAGGGGAGGGGCATTCAGTTTCTTCCAATCCGTGACATCCCTTCTAGGTGTCATTAAATCCTACACACTGGACATTTAAATTTAAAGCGTCACACTCACAACACCATCGTGAAAATTATTCTAACTCAGCCAGGCGTGCCATATTGTTTCCAACACAGTTTAGGGTATTTAGAAAAGCCACCATATTGCATTTGAGTGGTACTATAAATGTATTCATTAGATGAGGAGTATCTGAAGTTGCCACTTTCAGAGATTATGCACAGCACCAAGGAAACACATGATATTAGGATAATCGGTTTTTTTTGCCACAGAATAGCATAAATGTTATAAAAGTATGATTTTGAATAATAAAATAATGCCTGCGCTGTTACTGCGGACAGGGAGGAATAACTGCTGCATGATGCATGCAAGACGCCTGGCGAGAAGGAACAATTACATTCAAATGAACAGGCTTTTCTCTATGAAAAGCTTGGCGTAAGCTGGAAGTCATTAGCAATATCTGCTTAGAGACGAGCTGACACATCAATAAGAGCAAACTGGGAAAGCAAAACAACAACAACAACAGCATCGATCACTCTGCAGCAGCAGTGGATGGTGGAGAAAACTCACAGTGGCCATCCAGGAAATAGTATTTCAGTCTTCATTACAGTTTCTAACCAGAAAGACGCCTCATCTAAGAGCCATCAGGCTGGGGAGAAAATGGACTCAATGCAGATAAACGATGATGGAGAGGAAGGAAATCATGGCTGAGGAATGGGGAGAAAAGGGTTAGGGAAGACGAGGTTGGATGGGAGATGAAATGGGAGGAAAGATAAGAGAGAGGGGACGAAATGAGGATGACTCTGAGGGGTGGATGTGGGTCGGGCGGTGGAATCACAGTTAAACTTCCCTCTGAAAAACACATTAACATGACATGACAGCGCAGATGGAACCATGCAATGTTGCGTCCTTTCTTGATGGTAAACACCAATCTTACACGATAAACTGTAGGACCCGAAACATGCTGAATGTATATAAACATCCTATTAGAGAAGGACAGAGAGGAGAGGTGTATGAATTTGTGTCCGTTTCCTCACACTAAATGGTTCTGCCAAGAAGTGGGCAGACACGCAGATAGACATGCCGGATAATGAACAAGAGCACTGAATGCATTTGGCATCCTATTATCTGGCCTTGCTGTCCCCCTCTGCCTCTAATGATTTTGAGATACAGGCGCCCACATGTTAGTGGGCCTCTGTCCTCTGTCCGCCTGGCTGCATGCACTTAGTGCCTGAGAACTACAACACTATGTGCAATACATGTTTGTGTGTGAAGGTACGTTGAGGCTCTGCTCTTTTTGTGCGTCACGTTGTCTCTCGATGTGTGACCGCTGGTCGGCATGAGATGTGTACCCATGTTCCAGTATGTGTGTGTGTGTGTCTGTAAACACATGGCACTATGTGTAGTGTGCCTCTTCCTAGCTAATGCTAATGGCCACATTATGATGAATTGGCTTCATGATTTCAGTTAGGCTGAGTGGTGATTAAATCTTCATTACCGCTTCTGGTCAGTCCTGCTCTACATAGATTGCCAGGAAAGTCGATTTCTCTTCATTCTGCGAGAGGTCCCTGACTGAATCAGGGCATCCACGGCGACAAACAAATTACAGCTAAGAGAAGAGTGCAAAAATAATGCTTTTAATCTCTCATTTCAGCTCTGCAACACTCTAAGATCAGACCACTCTTCACAGTCAGCTCATGTAGGCAGCGTGTTGTGAAATGCCAATGCTCAACACGTATACCATAGATCAAACATACTATGAGAAATAGTCAAAGGCAACATGGAAGTGGTGTGTTCTGTGAGTGCAGTTAATAGCATGAACACACCTGTTTTTTAAATTTTTATTAATTTGAACTCTCAGACCAGCATGGCTGGCGTGGTGAAAATGAAAAAGATTGCACTCCAGTAGAGGGCACCCTCATACCTGACACCTCACTATCAAGCGCTGAGCCCCATGCCTGGGGTTCTCAGGGGTCAGAGTATAGATGATTTTCAGCCCTACCAGTAGGATAATTGAATTCCCTGACACCTGAAAATGGAGAAAAAAAGACTGAGATCCAGTGGTCTATAAAAATAGGCAGTTTGAAGCCTGTCTATACAGTACTTGTTTCCTTTTGAGGAATTCCAATGGACCTCAGGATTTCTCGTTGAAGTGGCTGAAGTGGAATCCCGCAGGTTTTTTCTACCTAAATCAGCCACACTTGTATGTATGGGAGAGAATCAGTATAAGAGAGGAAATGAAAGCTGCAGGACACCAGTCCTCGAGGACTGAAATTGAGTATCTAAACTTGAGAGGTCGCAGGGGAGCCTTGAGAAAATGAGAAAAAGTTTAGCTTCACTTTTATTTCTCTCTCTCACGCAGTAAGTGGTCACATTGAGATTACGTCTAAGAAAAGCTATTTTCATCAGCGGTTTCACAGTACCTGCTGTTTCTTCAACACCTACAGAACGGACGGTTATGCGAGTCTGTGCAAAATCGCATCCTCAGACAAAAAGAGTCTAAAACAAAGTTTATGCAGAAGCTCTCTTTGATGAGTCTGTGGTAATACCGGAACACTGGCACAGTTGAAATGAGAGTTTGGGAACCATGCTGTGGCGGTACATGACACCGAAGCATGGCACAGCTACACGGTTATTTCTGACATATAGAAAGGAGGAAAAATAATCCACTTGAACTGAATCTGTGAGCCACTGAAGAAAGTACAGACTAATTACAATGTTTCCCACGAGGCATCCTTTAAAGACAAGTAGACAATATATTTATAAAACATTCTGAACTGACCCGTTTCACATCTTTCCCAAACGTCTCGCTGTAGCTGGTTCCAAGAATCTCAAATTGTACGTGGGAATTGGAGCCTTCAGCGCGGAAGTCCATGAGTCCTGTGAGGCCGCTAATCCGTCCCTGTAATAACAACAAGCAGCAGTTAATGTATGAGATGTCACAACACAGGAGTACTGAGCGTGATGTTTCTGTTCTGTAGGTGTAGCCAGTGGAAAGCAGCCTACGGGCATTAATTAGTATGTACAGCTCCTTCACATCATCTCCGTCTTTTTCACAATTGTGTAAAATGACATGTCTGCCATGATTTATTTAACTATCCTCTAATGAGTATGTATTAAACCATGCTTAACACAAAAACAATAACACTGAGTTGAACCTTTGTATAGCATTTTTCAAAACTGTGAAATTTTACTGTCCAGGATAAGTTTCCACTGTTGTTTTCCATTAATCAAACCCGCCTGTAAGTACCACTATGAGGTTGTCAAAGAAAAGTTAGATTGGAGAAATGGTGTTTTGGTTAGTGAGATAAAATCACCTTTAATGAAAGTGCAAACTATAACAGGAAACACATCAATGGAGCCAAGTTTACAGCTAGGTTTGAATAAAAAACCAACACAACGATATTATGCCTCTTTGTTATTCGTTCATGCCCTGCTTGGGCATATAATGTCACACTTGAGATTAAACCAGCGCGACTCTCGGCAACAATGAAAAAAATTCCATTATCAGATTGAAATGGATAAAATCAAGCCACTTTCCAGGATATGCGGCTAAATTTCAATGAGAGAACTGCGAGGGGGGCTTCACATGCATCAAAGAGATCAAAGCCACAAATCCACGCTGAAACCAAACTGGGGATCACATTTAATAAGCAGCTTCCTTCTTATTATAAAAATAGCTGTAATTGAATCTGATGGGAGTTTCCAGCAGGCAGTTCAACAGACGTTCCTGAGGATTGTTTTATCTGCTCAAACACTTGCTAATGCTTCTATTAGATGCCTGGATGTGCATTGTTTGTACATAACTATTCATGTTACCATCTATGATAGAATATTACTGTAGTTATCATTCAGCATTTCGCTAACTTTATATATTTAGGCCCTTTTAAGTCCTTAAAAGATGCGTGTTAACAGTAACAAGACTATTATGTTGGCAAATATGTTTATTATTAGATTATGAGACATTTATTAGCACTTGTTAACACTTTATAGACTAAGAACTTCAATGAAAGCCTTATTGGTTTCTTATGTTTGTTTGAATTTCTATTTCTATTTATTATTTAGAATTTTGCCCATATCAACATTTGAATATGCTTTTTTCAGCTGCAGGCTTTGAAAGTGAGAACAATGCCTTTTTACGGTTACTAGATGGTAACTTTGAACTCAAATACCTTCTGGATGGTGTCAAGCATTGACCATCCTCCGTTCCACGGCTTGGTGGACTTCCTGATGCAGTTGAGGCTGGCCATGCTGTGCCACTTCCTGTCCTCCAGCTTTCTGTGGAAGGTGTTGGCCAGCAGCA
>OMLP01034400.1:39829-55904 GCA_900302685.1 Spondyliosoma cantharus
TTTTTTTTTTTTTTTTTTTTTACAGTTTTACAAGGCAGATGTGGATGAACAGAGGCTGGAAAGTGATTAACACTTTCCAAAAAGTAGTGTGTAGTATGATGAAATGGGCTTCAGTCATTACAGCCTGTTTCCTGTAATTTATCAATTAAAGCAGCTGCATTCAGGCAGTCACATACATTTTTCACATTTTTGAAAAAAAAAGAAACACTGTAGCCGCTCACAGATCCCGATTTCCTGAATGGGAAGGAACTTGAACTTGAACCATAGGAAGGACCATTTGCGATAACATGTGGGCCGAGCAGGCGGAGTCGCAGCGTAATTTCATGCCAAATTGCACTGCAGCGACTGATCTGCCTCAACACAACCTTATAGCTCCACCGCTCCGACAGAGCTCCGTGCAAGCCGGGTTTCATTCTGATTCAGATTCATCGGTTCAGCTTAAGTATAAATACATGGACTTTGACCTAGAAACAAATCAGGAGGACGGTGCTGATTGAAAAGCGTGTTTCTACTTCAGATTAGATTGTCATAATTTAATTAGGATATCTCAAAAGCGACATAAGACGGAATGACACGTAAATAATGACATTAATTAATGAATGCTCTCATTTTACTGTGTAAGCCATCCCATCACACATCTCACGAGGACGGCCCAGAGTTAGATGAGTTGCCGTTTTTTTTAATGCTATGATTCGACTTACATCTCAGCGTGTAGGTGCAGCAGCTCTTAAATGAAACGAAACACGCTGTGAGTGATTTGGATAGCCCACTTAATAACCCCAATGATAAAAAATGACTATAACATTTAGATAAGGTGGTTGGTGAAGGGAATCGCCTGTCCGGGGTCCTTTTAGATTTATGACCACGATGGCGGACGTCTCCTGTGGTCACCGCTTGTGGGTTACTACATCATTTCTGACATCTGATTTGGCTTTCTGCATGAATGCTCATCGTGGTTAATGGCACAAAGGATCATATCAGCAGAACCCAGTGTTTTGATAAATGCGATGTTACACGGTACTTTGGATACGCAATAAGCTAATTGGAAAACGTAATATTTCTTTATCTTGTAAGTGGCCCTCTCCGGTAATCCACCTTCCTGTCCCACGGTCTGTCGTGGCGAGGGGGGGGGGTTGCATCAGTAGAATGGGTTTCCATCTCAGTTACTTGATGGGCAGTTACCTAAGACATCAGTCATATCAAGACTGTCCTCCTCGACTCTGTCTGTCACAGCAGGCACAGCCACCTAATCCATCAAAAATTCTGGAGGTGTCACCATCCCGCCTTTGAAGGGGGAAAAAAACAAATCCTCACAGAATGTGCAGATCCATCTGAGTCCACCAGACAGTGTCAGAGGCAGACAACCTTCTGTGTGCGAGCAGCTGCAGCTCTCTGGTTTAGTGGGTGGTTTAGGGAGACACACGGCTGCCCGTCACCCCCCGCGCCCTCCTGCCGCATTTTGTACGCCGCAATTTTCAAAAGCTCTTCTCCTTTGTTCCTTCAAGATTATGTTGGTCATTTGTGGGCTGGATAAGTTTCGCGCCCCGAGGCCTCATGACATGCGTGCCGCTCAAACCCACGCCTTTGGTTTTAAAATGCATCCGTGTCGTTCTCCAGCTCAAAATGTTGCCAGTGAAGAAAAGTTTGTTGAAAGGAAAGTTCTGTGTTTTTTACATGAACTGATTTGACACGACTGCGGCTGAAAATGTTTTCTGTGGCTCTGAGAAGAGCTTCGTCGATAAAGGAAGGTCTAATGAATCTTTATGAGAAATGTGTCTTTTTGTTTTGGACTTCCTCCCATTCTAGGGGAATCAAAGTCTCTGCTGCAACAGTTTTGATGATTTTTTTTTTTATATGTCGCTTATAAGCATGGCCGTAGATTTACCTATACTGACTCAGAGACGCACCAAGTAGGTGGTGGCAGTAAACTCCCTCAAGAGGAACGGTGCCATGAACACAGCCCGAAAAAGGAAAATGAGGAGGAAGTCCAATTTTCCTCTCCAAACCAAGTAAGTTATTTTCAGAAGTGTTGCCTGTTCATTTGTAGACAAAAAAGTTTTTTGTATCCATGTTTTCAGTCAGCTTGAAAAACATAGCTGAGAAAAAATCAATCCAAGGCCCAGACATTTGGGTTATATTCTGAAGGTGCAGAACGTTTTGAACATGTGCGGAGATCTCTCTGAAACACACACGAGCTATTAAAGTCCAGGGGTTCATAAACAAATTATTGATTTATCCTCGACATGAATAGGTGCCACCACTAAAGAGATAACTCCCCAAAACAAGACGCAGGAGAAGACACTAAAATTTACATATAAATAAATTGACACTAAATGAGAAAGTTTATATACAGAATAATAAATATTTGAAAGGAATGCAGAATCCCTGAGAGCATTACTACATGATATTTTACTCTGTTTTGTGACCTGTGTTTTCCTTTCCATAAATAAAGACATTTCCACCATGAATTGGTGCATAAATATTCACCAAAATGTTGGAAATGAAGTCTGAAAAGTCAAATTTCCTCGGGAACGACCAATGTTGAAACAAACCTCGCCCTTGTTTGTGATTCCCCCAACTTTAGGTAAAAGTTCTCTCTCTGAAACTAAATTGCTTGGGTACATCCACATGGGATCAGCAACCATTCATTGAATCTTCAAGTTACTGAAAGTAATATTGTAACTGTACTGTGATGAAAGTGCAATGCTTATGAATCCCCTGAGTGAAAAGGCTGACATATCTCCACATAGCATCTATCAAATTCTTGTTTATCCGTAAGTCTGTTACGCCCCATTGTTTTTGGACTTGTGATCACGCTCCCTCATCATCATTTTCCCTCTCCATCCATCTCTCTGTGATCTTATCACATTTCCAGCTTGACAGCTACATTCATTGTGCCACATGTTGCAGCTGGAGGCACATTAGCATAAACAGCTTGTCGTGAGACCCTGAATGAAACGTGGGGGCCTGGGGAGCCGAAGGGGTGGGCAGCCGACCTGGTTAAAATGAATGTCACAACTCAGTCATGACCAGGCAGCCGAGGACCCGGGACCTGGGGTCCACAGAGACCGCCGCCACGTACAGGAGCAAAAAGGTAAGATGGAAAAGCTTTTATTTCCCTGCAGGATTTTGTGATAGCGCCGGACTGCATCTGGTCAGGCTAACAGGATTTCAATGAGAGCAGGAATCTCTATCTACTCTATCAATGGTGAACAGTAAGGGGCGAGTGCCAAATTCACCAGCGGCCACTGTGACATGAGACTGATTTATAACTGTTGCAGATTATACAAAAAATTATATATATATATGATAAAGTATCACTTTTTATTTAGATCCTCGAATAAGAGTTAGTCAATAAGTAATAATGCTTCTATAAGTCTGTTTATCAACATTAATAAGACTACATAACACAATGTTTTTGTTTATATGACATTTATAAGCACTTATAATAAACTTGTTAACAATTTATAGATTTATTTCTTTAATTAACAAAGATTGCACTGTATTGTTTATAACAGCATTACAAACACATTCTCTGAGTTTATCCAGGTTACCCTGTCATCAGTTCAGCCTGGTGCTATTGTACAAAAGGCAAAAGTCAATAAAAAAATCATCTTTAAGAAAAACTGCTAGGTCCATTATAAAGAATCTATTAACCTTAATAAGGCATTGTTCTTGCTTTAGATCCAGGAGCTTAGTAACATTGTTAACTGCATGCTGAACTATGTTTTAACCTTGATCAAGACAGCGAAAAAGCTTAGTGAAGGTCTAACAAGGGCATACAGTATATAGCTTTTATTGGTGTTCTCTGATAATTGTATTATGATCCAATAATAAATAGTCTTATTATGTTAATATGTATCTTATAAGGATGATGTATGTATGAGGACCTTAGTACCAACTAACACTTTTCATCTTTAACATAGAAATATACTGGTGATAAACAGCCTTTTTACTTTAACTTATCATTCTGAAGTAAATACATTGTTTAGTGTATCTGGCTGAAGAAAAATGACACCATCCACATATAGATCAGTTCCCTATTAACCTCTCTTTGGCGGTGCCATTCGCTCTGCCACCGGGCTGGATTTTTCAAGGAAAAATGACCATCTGATGGCTTCGCTGCCCACAATCCCACAATAACCGTGGAGATTACTCTACACTGAACACAAGAGGGAGAGCGATAGAAACCGAGGTAAAGCGAGAGTGAACGGACGGGCGTTCACTCGATGAGGAGCTCCAATGTTTCAAAGATGTGTCAGAGCCTGCTCCCCAGCTGATTTGTGTTTTTCCTTACCAGCAGGACTTGAGGCGGTTCAACAGGGTTTCAGGTTCATATTGGGACTGTGAGGGTTGTTTTTGTCTTTTGACATTTGCCCAGCGGTTGGCGCTAGCCTTGGCGTCAACACTGTCTTTCGTGACAGCAGCATCAACAGTAATACCACTACGGAGTGATGGTTGAAAAGTCTTCTATTGCCGCTTTGATATAAAGATATCCTGATAATCACCATCTGTCCTCTAATGAATTAAACAAACATCATGCCGTCAGTTATGTTGGGAGAAATCAGATCCCAGGCTTACATAAACAAATTAGCTTTGTACCTTCTCTTAAATCCCCTGTCCCTTTAGAGGTAAGCAACAGCAGTGAAGAAATCATTTGCAACCAGATCGATGCCTGTGTTCAATTTACATGTCGACTCTTGCTGTTAGTCAAACGTATATGAGCTTAAAAAGGCCCTAAGAGAATAATCGAATTTAAGTGAAAGGTAGAGTTTTCATGTTATTTTTCCCCGTACATGAAAGGACCTCTGGAGGCCGGCGTCTTGATAAAAATGGGTCGGCATGAGTAGTAATTGAATTCTTTTTTTGTTAGCCTTTTCAACAGGTCTGTGTTATTCCCATTTCAAGGCGATTGCCAGCTTCATGGGTGGTTTATCTCGGGTGATGAAATGAAAGGCAGGGACAGAGACAGACGGTAGAATAGAATAAACAAAAAATTACAGAAGAGAAAATTAAACAACAACGTTCACTTTTCACTGTATTTAAAAAGAGAGCGAGAGCGGATGAAGAGGGGGGAAAATGAAAAATACATATTGAGAGAAAGAGATGCGGTGAGAAAGGACGACGGTGAGATATTCCACAGCTCATATATACAACCATTTACATTCTTCCTCTTTAGATTTGTACCAAAGACAGATAACTGTACATGAAGCCACATCACATCAACCATTAAGAGAGTGCCACAGCAATGAACATGCCATTAGTTCATAGTTTGCCAGAGTACGATGCAATTAAAGCTAATGTCTTGGTGGAGGTCGGTGGTAATTGACTGAAAGGCGTGTGTGAGTCTGTGGGTGAATACAGCTCCAAATTAAGAATTACATTCCCGATCTCATCATCTTGCTCGTGACTACGAAAGCAAAATAATATGACTTAAGCTGTCAGGTACAGGGAAAAAAGTTTTAAAGAACTCAAGGTATTGTTTGTAAATCAATACTTCAGCTACGTGTCTGCTTAAATGCACAGGGAGAAATAATTTCAAACACAGAAGGTAGTTATTTCATAAAAGCTCATTATATTCTGGAATGAGGTAATTTAGGCTGCCAGATAGCAGAAGGTTTTCAACACAGTGAGCCTCATTAACTTTTGTAAATCAATATTCGAGCTGAAATGCACCGTGAATTTCTAACTAAAGCATAAATGACAACTGTTTTGTTTTAGTTGGTGTGTGTTTTCAACTTCAGTATCCTTGAGGAGATGATTCTGCTTTTGCCCCAACACTCCGGTATCTGGAATATTTATATGAGTGCTGCCTCAACAACATCTGGGGTACATACATTAATCATGCTCTACGGACTAAAGATCAATATGTGCCATGTTTTAGATGTTAAGCACGGGTTAGGATGAGGCGAAGAGGTGACATTTCAATAAAATACACGGACATTGATGTATGCGTGTGTTTGAGAGCTTCCATTAGCCGCGGTGATGCTTATATTCCAGGTAAATCAACTGGGAACAGCCTTTTATCTAACGTCTATCACCCGCTGCTTTTAGTATGGGCCCAATCATATGAGTCCTCCCTTATCTCCAAATCACTTTAAATCAATGGAAACGCTTGCGCCGAGGCACTAAAGCTAAGGACAGCGTCCACTGTTCTGTATTCACAGAGTGCGCCTGAGTTTTGTGCTGTTACAGCCACTTTAGAAAGGCCATTTAGGTCAATGTCAGACACACACGCACCGGCACAGCGAAGGAAAAGATGCACAAACATCAACAGTTCAAGGGAGGGCAATTATATCTTATCAAATAAAGGCCCAGTCCCTCAGGCAGCCGAGATGAAATAAAAACAAATGATGTGCTGCTAATCTAAATGAATACCAGCAACGGAGTGACAGCGCTATAGGTTTCTGTGTTTGTGTGTGCCTTGGCAGCAAACAAGACTCTGTGTTGACAGAGGCAAACTGATACTAAGGTCTAAATTCACTCAGGTGCATATTACTGTGTTTGTGTATGACCTCACCTCGTTGGCATAGACCCAGTGGCTGTCCTTGGATGCCAGGTTGGTTTCCACAGCCTGCAGTGATAAATAAAAAGAGAGGAGAGAAAAAGAAATGAGGACATTTTAAGAACGAAGTGTGCAATTCAAAGGGATTTTACAACTGTCAGTCAGGTCTCTAGAGCTTAAATCAAGGGTCTCATGTGTAAAAGGAGGGGAAAACAACACGAGATGCATCAAAATCACGCCGTCTGGAACATATTGGACAAACCAGCCATTATAAATAATGCAGTGAGCAGATCGGCTATATGCAAGCTGAATATTGTGAAACTGGATGTGAGGATACAGGCTGGAGTACAGATGTGCGCATTATGCAGACTGCTACAGGCTTGACTTCATTAGTAGGGATGAACAATTAATCAAAATATTATCAAAACTGCAACATGGCCAAGTGCAATATCCAAATCGCAGATGCTGCAATTTTTTTTTTTTTTGAAAAAGGTAAAATATGTGCAAAACAGCATTAAAATGAAGTACTGTAGTGCCGGAGAGATGTCAAATCTACAAATCTCCAGATGGAAGAAAATGTGTTTGTTTGGTTCAAATGTCACATCGACGTTTCAGAGAAAATGAAAATTGCGATGCAAAAGTTCCCTGTCAAATAAACGGTATTAAATTTTGTACCACATCATGCAGCCCTTTTTCATTAGCTGTACTCATCCCACATTACGTTATAAAATACATTCTGAAAGCAAAATGGAAAACGTGGAGCCCACAGGAGCAGGCGCTAGTTTTAGGTATAAATATGTTAAATTCTGTCTCAGTAGAGGGTCAAATCTGAAGAGAAATAAATTACCAAAGGCTTGACCAAATACTGACAAATGAGGTGTGAAATGAGGAGTCAATTCTCAGTACAGACCTTTTTTTACAACTAGCTCACAGTTTCTGCTATCACAGCTGCCACAATTTGATTTGATTAAGTACATCTAATGGAATCACCATTTATTCGTATTCAATTTGGAACCGTGCTTATTTACTGAGAGGACGTTCTGTAGTGAGAGTGCACAACCTTTTCTTTGCAGTTCCACTGTTTAGATACACTGATTAAGAGGTCATTACACGAGCAACACTTGCAGTACAAAGAAAAAGTTTACTGTGAAACTAATGCATGATGATGATGATGAAACGCGTTGGTCTGAAACTTCCAGTTTGTCTCCATGCTGCAAGCGTTGCTGAAGTTTTGACCTCCTCAGAGTGTTTCCCACCTCCACAAATCCCTCCTCTGCTTGAGCTTTACAGATGTTCAGTGGCAGAAAATGTATTTAGACACCAGCTACTTTGTGTTGTTTTAAATGGAGTTGAATACAAGGGTGCTCTGCCGTCACAGTGATAGTTTCCCTATCTGAAGTCTTTGTGAGGCGAAGACATGCAAAATCTACTTATTCCAGGAGAAAAATCAGGTTTCTCCAGCCCTATTACGGAAAAAGGTTTTTCTCATATGCATGACATTCGTGAAATCAGGTCACAGCAGTAATCTGGTTACTGAAGTGCATCTAAATGTGCTGGATGACCTAAAACCTTCTCAGCACAGGTGAAAAGAAAAACCCAGTTGAAATTACCGTAAACCATCCATCTCATTATGGACTTCCTCCACCTGTCACAGGAACACACATATTTGGCATCTGTCATGCTAAACATCTCAATGCATGCTCTCTCCTGCAAATTGCTATCATTAATGTCTAAATGAATCGGTTTCACACAAGGCCATGAAGACTGATCTCTCAACATATAATCGACGGAACCCTGCTGCATTTTTACTCCACAACACTGTGCTCATCAATAATAGCCGGCGCACAGCGCAGCCCCGAAAGCTGCCAATCGATCTTCTAACCTTGGAAGAGGCATGATTTGATTTTAATGCTCTTCTCATCCCAGATTGGGCTCATCAAACTGCAAGACGAACATACCAGCGCAAGAGCAATATTTACCTCCATGGTTGAACTGTCATGTCTCGTATTTCCAAAAAAAATCAAGAGTGGGGCAATATGCCTTCAAAAAATACCATGAAATTCAAACGGATAGTTCAACATTATCAGTACACAACATTGAAAGGACTAACTGGTGAAGAAAGTAACATCGATCATCTTGTTACAATGCCATGTTCCTCTGGGATACCTTGGGTCCTGGCATTTATCTGGATGCCACTTGAGACATACCACCCAGATGTGCCTGAACAAGTTTGGTCCGTGGAGGCCTCGCTGTGGATTAGACTTGGATTAGACTTCTCGAAGCATGGACACAGGACCTCTGGGGTATCCTGAGGTGTCTGACTCCAGGGTATTGGCTGTGAATCCTTTGAGTCCCTGGGTTTACAAGTTGGGTTGTTCAGGGATCAGACTTGTACCAGAACATATGCTTGTTCACATAAATGCCATATTCACTTCACTTTAGTCCTTTCAATGCCGAGGCTAATCAGTGAATTTACATTCACACAGCTGGTTCTGTAGTTAACATTTTTATTCATGTAATGTAGGAATTTATTGGACTGCAAGAGAAATGTGAGAAAAGATAGGATATATTTTAATACTGAGTTGCACAACCTTCAGATGCAACATAACACTTGAGGGCTTGTGCATGTGTGTGTGTGTGTGTGTCCTTTGTGGTGTGTTTGAAACCAAGCAAGATTCAGAGACAAATGAAGGGTACAGGCCTTAAGGTATAGCTGTAGGGACCTCTTCAGGTAAACGGTGAGCCAAAAGTAAGAGCCAGAAGCACATAGATTACGTGTGTGTGTGTGTGTGTGTGTGTGTGTGTGTGTGTGTGTGTGTGTGTGTGTGTGTGTGTGTGTTAGTGTTGTAGTCAAGACCGCACCAACCGAGACCAAGACATTACTGAGACCAGAGAGTACCAAGACCAAGACAAGGCCAAGACATTTGGAGGTCGAGACCGAAACAAGACCAAGACCATATACAGTATATCAAAAGAAAATCATAACAAAACATCAAAATGTGAGTTTTCTTTTTATTTAAGTTTGCTTTTAAATAAATGCGACAACAAAAACAATCTCTGCTCTGTTGTTTTCAAAGCAGCACAGTGATTGAAACAAATCTCAAATCTTAGCAAACTTGTCATGTTTCACTTCTTGAAAAAGTTCATCATATTATCAAAACTGATCAGTAAGGCATGGACAAAATGTCTATCAGCGGTGGTCTTGACCGGTCTCGTTCAAAAAACCTGGGTCTGCCCAGTCTGAGACCGAGACAAGACCGAGTAAAAATGCCCTCAAATCCAAGACAAGACCAAGAACCTCAAAAAATGGTTTTGAAACAGGTCTGTGTGTGTGTGGGAAAGAAACTAAAATGAACGTTTCTTAATAATTGTATTATAAAGAAATCAAGTTAATAAAATCTTTGAGCTTTACTATTTCAGCAGTAGTTTTCTTCAAGCGTCATGTAGAAAATAGTCTTTTTTTGGCAGATTTTTCACTTATACGGATATTCCACCTCGGCAGCTGAGCATTCCCTGAAAAACCCAATAAGACTGTTTGCTTTATCAAGATATATGAGAGATGTCATGACAAATCCCTTTGTCGGACAAACAAAGCTTGTGAAGCTCACCTGAGGCACAACATCTCCGCGTTAAAATCAAAAGATCATTAGAGGGTTCCTGTAGTCTGTATGTTGGCAAAATATCAGCAAAATCCTCTCATGTGTGAGTAATCCATTAATTCAAATTACGATAATGTCTCTCCAGTCTGAAATAAAATCTGACAGTGAGAACTATTGTCTGCCTTGAAGAATAACCTTGACATTTAAGAGAGACGACAGCTCCTTCAGCTGCATTCGTTGTTCCAGAAAAAAATCTGTCAGATGCCATGATGGTAAAAAACAAAGTAAAGTACTGTAGTGTGGGTTAGCTAATGCGTACCAGCTGTGATGCAACGCTTTGTTGAAGCCGTAGGCAAAACAAAACTCGCTACTTGAGAGGTTCAGCCCCAGTTCACAGCTCAACTGAACACTGACAACTTAAGACACTTTTAAAATAAAGCCTTATTAAGCTAAAAGATGTCTAAGAGCTGCTGGTTAACCTCGTGGCTGAATGGATGTAGCAAACACAATGTGTATTATGCTTATATGTTTGAGAGCTGCTATAGCCGACAAAAAGTGTAGCTGAAGTTTTATGTGATCTCCGTTCACTGTTAGTCGCCGTCGCCATTTTCTCCTCATGGATTGATGAGCAATAGATAACTGTGTCATCTGCATAAAAAGGTGAAGCAGCGTTTGATTAATTATCACAAAGAAGAATACTTTAATAGATAGACAATGGATAGATTGATACTGATCACTGCAAATGTACAGTATATCGATTTCACATATTGGTTACTGGTATAGTAGGTCACTAATAGTCCATCTCAACCCTGGAAAAAACAAAAGTTGATCCCTATGACAAAACACAAAGGTGCTGTTTACCTAACAATGGTTTTGACATAAAACGGTAAAGCTTTGTTGCTTTTTAAAAAGCCATGGATATACTTTTTCAGCAAAACGCGTCATAGATCAACATGGCTTGTTATGTATCACCTCTAATCATGAGTGAGAATTATGAGCTCACAGTTCAGATACAACTCCATTCAAAATGAAGATCTAAAATGGGCCTAGATGCTGAGATCTCTGAAATAACACAAAACATACTAAGTTGCTCATTAGGATTCAAAACGTGTAACTTTTTGTTACAAAAAACCCCTTTGTCTCTGCACAAGTCCTTCATTATTTGCCTCATCAGCCCTTTCCTAATCGCATAGGGTCCTATTTGATTTGAACCAAGCAAGGGGTTTTCCCCTTTGATTCAAATTTATCACACCAAAGCTTTAAAATCCATTAGAGACCTTTAATGTTATCGGCAGCTAGGCAGAGTCATTTTGGCTTTGTGTGTTTTTTGCTTTCTTTCCATTCACTTCAACAGATGATGTAACCGCGAAACTCTGGAGAGCAACGCAGTTTTTTGGGAGAAGGAGGCGTAGACGAGAGCCTGGAGTGACATCTGAGGAATATTCTATACTGTTGATACAGCCAGAGCCTGGCAACAGTAAGATCTCCAATCAGAGAGGCAAAATACCTCAGGCATGTTCTTATACAGTAGCGATGCCACAAAGGCAGCCAGAGAATGCCAGCTCCAATTTAAAAGCGTGACAGCTTTAACGGGAGAGGAATTGCGGTTAGAAGGATGTGAAAAATAAGTGGGGGGAGGATTGGGCAAGCCGCAGACGACAGAGGATGAATCTCCTGAATGTCACTCAATGCAACCATTTGTTGCCGTGCGAAATCGTGTTGCAAATGTTTGAAATCACAGCCAATGTGGCTCGGACGCTCACTTGCCAGTTTATTAGCTACACCGAGCGGGAAATTAAATCAGGCTCATGCAACAGTCCTGCAACAATCTCATCTCTCATGAGGGTTGACTCGATTTTATAATTTTGGAGGATTTTGATTGTGGTGCTGTTTATCTGTTTGTTCTATTATTGTTCACACCCTTTATATCAATAATTGTAGGTTACATAACAGAAAAGTCTCTTTGTATCCATTTTTTGTACTAATCTGCAGCTCTTATTATTAACAAAAAGCAATTGTGAACAAGCTTGATTAATCAATTAGTGAATAAAGCTGCAGTGTGACACTTTTAGTTAAGCCAATTTGTACTTGAACTGCTAATTAAGATTATTTATGATAATTACAGTTGTTGTTCATGTATAAAACTCGGTGCTTTAGGACGAGTCGAACAACAAAAGAAAATATAAAATCCCTTGCCTATAGACACGCGCACCCGTATATGAATGTTTTTTTGGTGTAATGATCACAGTGTTCTCATTTGCTCACTTTACAGCGTATGGATCTTGCAAGTGAGGCAAATCCCCACCCTGCAGCTTACAGTTTGGATAATGATCTAAATGCCATGTGTCCTCAAAACAAGTGTATACAGAATCAGCATGTGGAAAGAATAAGAATCCTTCTCTCGCTGCTGGAAAAAATAAACACGTTCATTTGCTCACTCGGTGCCGTTGATGGAATTACGCTCAGTTTATATTCGAAAAGGCACATTTGATGTTTACTGCTTTTATTGCCTTAAATACACAGAGACGTGCGAGATTTGCTCATTTAAAACGGATCATTGGTTTTATTTGATCACTTAATCTAATCAAGCACATCTACCTTCCCATTGGTTTTGAGTATTACTACAATCCAGAGGTGTAAAGAGTGATCCATCTCTCCGAATCAGTCTGCTCTTACTGCCAACGCGTCAAATACCAAAGCCTGGTCAGTGGCCCAATGCCTCAAGGTTAGATATTGTAGGCAGCATCACATCTTGGATCGGCCCTCTAGTGCAGTAGTATACTGTAAAGGGCGACAAAGTCCGAGGAAAGGGGTGGCTGGAGTGGTTGGGTGGGTCATTCTCAGGACTCTGGAGACTGGAGTTCACGTCCCGAACAAAGTCAAGATTAATCTTTTATGACATATGCAACCTTAGTAAGCGAATGTAAGTGACGTAACAGATGCTACGTAGGTTACATTGGTCACTATTTGAGGCAATGCGCTGCGCCGTAGTTTTAGTTTTAGTCAGGTGCAGAGACATCAGAGGGTTCTGTTGGTTTGAAGTGGGTGCCTTTCACACAGTGTTGGTCTTTGGCCAAAATCTGGGGAAGGGTGGACAGTGAAAGGGTTTTGGTAGCTGTCACACCTTCCGTGCTCTGTCGGTGTGAGGATCTCACAAAGAAGCCAGGAAGGAGTAATGAGGTCTGTCATAAAAGATTCACGATAATCCCTCTGAACCCAGCCTTGTCGCCGTTGCTGTGGAAACACACCTTCAGACCACTTAATCTGCTCCGTAGACACAGAATTCAACACAGAGGTGCCAACTACCCTCACTTCAGACTGGTACCGACAGAGAAACAGCCATACTTTCTTAACACAAATACACATTTAACATGCCCGTTCAAACCGCATGGGGTAGTTTAGAGTCTTCACTCCCTCTTTACTTTCACCACTCAAGGTTATTATATATTTAATTAAAACTAGAGTAAAACTAAGTGTGAAAACCATTTCTGTTAAATCAACTGCAGCACAGGTGCAGATTGTAAGGATGATGACTGGTAATGGAATATTAACACAATGAGATTTAAAAAAAAAAAAATAATAATAAAAAAATCATCATTAATGTAGATATAACGAGTAAGTGGGAAAAGGAAAGTATTAGAACAAGAAGAACGGTCTGGTGAGTAAAATGACATCACTATCACTACACCAGGAAAAGACAACACCTATCATGTTGTCACAATATCCAAAGTCTAAGATAGTGTTACAATATAATCTTGATATGTAGTCTAGACCTATTAAGACTAATAAAAAGTACATTAAACATGTCAAAACAATGATAATATGAAATTAGCAAGGCCATTAATAATGATTCATCCTCGAAAGATACTGATAAAACCAAGATAAAATTCAGTCTGTTCTACTGATCTGCAGTCCTCAGTGATAATCCAACACCTGAACAAATCGCTTCTGACCTTCCACTGTCAGTATTCAGGACCAGGTGGCCCTCCCAAGAAGATGGCACACGTGTGTCACATTAAAAACAAATCACGACTCCCATCTGCCTCGGCGCTAAGGCTGCTACCTTCTCTCTGCATGTAGTTAGATTCCAACAGGCTTACGTTTTAGCCATGAGTGGAATAGCTAATGTCCCCACTAGGAGACTCACCAGAGGGCACATTAGCCTCGGACTAAAATTAGAGGAACCTAAGCACTGCGCCGGTGGCTGCAGTGCAGTAGTTTTTAGGTGAATGAAAAAGGTACAAAAAAGTCAATTTGACCTACTCTGTTTGCAATTTACTTATAATATTCAAAGACCTGTATGATTTATGTTAAAAAATGTAAACATAATCTTTGCTTTGCCTTGCTGTCTGGATTAAAAAGTGAAAAAAAAACAACATAATATTTGCATTAAAAACACAAATTTTAGTAGCAGGTGAACTATTTGGCTTTAACATCGGTAATGTGGTCATCTTCAGTACAGATATGTGTCGGCCATTCCTCAGCTGTCCCTGTGACGTATTCTCTCTGTGGACTGCTGCATATGTTGCGAGCTGAAATGTTGCGAGGGGGATTTCTGAGAGTCACTTACAGGATTAAAACTAGGTGTGACATTTTATGAACACCGTATCAGGCTGAAGAGCCTCCTGAGTGCAGGCATTCAGTGGGGCTGTTCTCAAACCGTGCAATGGATTTCATCCACCACACCTACAAGGATTTCAACTGGTGATGAGGAGGTTATGTTAATAAATGAACCTGAACTGGATCCACTCACATCCATCTGTTTATATTTTATTGAAAATTATTTCTTCTTCCTTGCCAACCAATTCTATAGAATATAATAAGCAGCAAAAGTGGCAACATGCATTTAAAAAATATTAATCTTTGGTCAGCTTAGATAAATACTGTGAAGGCCCCAACTCAGGTTTGAGACAAGGTTGAGACAGAGAGCGCAGCTGTGGTTGAGCAAGCTACAGAGTCGTTGAAGAGAGGCAGCAGCGTTAGCAAGAGCAAAGCAGTGATCAGAGAATTGAAATGTTATCTTCTAATTGTGCTCCTGCTGTTTTGTTCTAAAGCAAAAATAAACCTCTGCACGACTCCTCCAGGTTTTGGGTGATTACAGCTGAAATGCTTACTCTTGCCACGATCACACAGACACACGGAGACAGACACAGACCTGCAGCTTTTTAAGAAAGGACAGAAGGGAGGGACCAGACTGCGATCTGACCTGGTCGCTACGAGTACCGACCTCACGTCCTGCTGGGTGCTACACACCGCAGGCCAAAGGTTGACGCCCAGAAATGTTCTGAACACAGCAATATACCAAGAAAATGGAGCAAAGGGAAAAGTCTTTGCAGACACAGACACCACCGCAAACTTTACTTTTAGATTACTTTCATATGAGTTAATACATCATGTTCTTTTTAAAGGAAAATCTTGCATAGTCCTACCTTGAAGCTGCTTTTTAAATGTGATCTATGCCACAAAACTTTTAACAGACCAGATATTACCATTCTGTATTCTATTAAAACAAGAAAGCAATTCAACAAGTGCTATTGTGAGTAAGCTTTGTTTTGAACAGAGAGTTTGTAGAGAAATGAAAACTTAGTAAGCATTTTAACAAGACACCCCAGCACACTTCATAAACTATACATCTTAGTAGAAGACGAATTGCTTTGCAGTACCACGGGCTGCCCTTGGGGAGGCACTGAACATAAACTAAACCCCCTACACCTGGGGGAAATTTATGTTGCGGGTCTTTGATGATATTTGCAATTGAATTTTTATTGCACAGCTGATGGATGCAATAAACCAGGGTAATTAACAGAGAGGAAACTGATTACCTCACCGAAAGTTATTTTGTTCATCTGTGAACTACAGTCACAGCACAAGGACAAGCAGATATATAGGTGATAGTGTTTAAAGCACAAGCTTATTTTATATCCACATTACAACTTCAGGTTTAATGTGACCGGGGGGGGGGGGGGGGGCT
>OMLP01034411.1:0-10172 GCA_900302685.1 Spondyliosoma cantharus
GCCGCGGCAGAGGAGCGAGGAGGGCTGCTGCAAATCGACTGCATTAATTAGCTAATGAGCAGAAGGTCATTAGGGATTTAACCACCGGGTGATAAAAAGATAATAAATATGATGTGTATGTACTGTAAAAACATACCAACTGACACATGTACCATCTCGTGTTCAATAATTAAATTGATGTTCGCTGCGCTGGATTACACGACGCTGTGGTGCCTGACCGGGGAAAACTAACATTTTGCTCGTCTGTGCGAGCAGCATAGTTCGACACGCGTGTACGTTATGACCTCCGGCGGCCATTATGACGAGCGCAAAGGAGAAAGTTAGACGACATCGTGTAAAGATATTGGGATGAGGTTGTGGTGGCTCATGTTTGACTTGACCTATGTAAGACGCGTAAGGTAACTAACCAATATACAACTATTTCACAACGTTAACCACGTGATGAGAAAGGGTCCAGTACCTGTTGTTGGTCCTCTCTTCAACCATAAAGGTATGTCACTGTGGGACCGGTTCAATTAGCCGTTTTGGGAACCATTGTCGATCGATATATTCAGTCATTCATGCAGGGGGGCGAGTTGGCTTCACCGTAGAGTTCAAACGTGACAATGAGAACGGCAACATCTTTACATCCAACCTTTCAAGATGTATGTACGATATCTCAATTGTTTTTAAACCGTCCGTAATGAGTCCAGTGGTATGACACTGCAATGCTGCAACGATGGACTGGTTTGTATAACCTGGTGCCTACATTACCCACAATGCAACTGAGCCGCTGAGCGGCATCACTGGAGGCAATTCATCAGATTGCAGCGGAAATGCAGCTTCCCCTGGAGCCACAAAAGGTTTTTTTTTACTCCTCTTTTCACATATATTTTGCTCCGTGGCCATTCTGATTCAAACTTTGTACTCGACACCTCCATCGTAGAGATTTGGGACTTTGACCCATACTGAGAAAAAGGTTTTTCCCTTTAACTTTGAGCTCAAGGAGAACACAAAACCGATTGTATGATTGGAATTTTTGTCCCCAATTAGCAGCTGAACCCTCACAATGAGTGTCTCCTGTATCATAACATAAAAATGTAGATTTTCTCCAAGTATCGATTAAAGCAGCAGCTCGAACATCTTACTGTGACTATTTCTGTGACTCCTCTTTCTCTTCAAAGGCTGAAATAACTCTGAATCGACTTAAAGACTCTAGATCATGAATGCTCTGTTTCTAGCTGTCATTAAGAAACCTCCACATCTCAACGTGCGTCTGTTACAGCTCAGGGAAAATGAGTGTCGCTCTTAAACTGTGAAATTACCCAGGGTCCAAAGGTGATTTCTTTCCCATCCAAAGAAGATCACGTGTTTTGACAATCCAGGCCACTGCTGCTTAGATGGAAATTATTAAAGGTGGTGAGGTTTTCAAAGGTTCAGAGGGTTCAGATGTCTCCAGTAACGAAATGATTCTGAGTGTGATGAAAGCTAAAATTGAATGCTGCTACAAACACACACACACACGGCGCGCACACACACACACACACTCTCAGACACTCACACCTCATTCCCAGAAACATATCTCCTGTCACACACACCTCGCTCGCTCTCAAACCCGCCGTGATGGAGATTAATAGCAGCATTTAAAAGCCTGCTGAGCTCCACCTGTCAAGGCTGGGGCCCCCGGGGCAGCTCCGGTCTGTGCCTCGGAACGAGAGACTGTCCTGAGGCAAGATCCATCACGGAAGGCCGCGACAGGCTGGATCTCTGGAGCCAGCCTCCACAGCTGGACCACCGACACGGGGCCATCCGTCCAGGCTGACAGGCACGCAGAGCGAATCCAACTGGAGCAGACTCGATAGCTGCTGGATGGAGGAGCGCGGGGGTCCGAGGGGGACGTGTGATGGCTGCACGGATACCAGACCGAGGCTGAGACGTACCATTTTAAGAATAAATACACAATCACAGAGTTTAAAACGGTATGTGTGATTGATTAAGATAGATAACGAGATGTAGAATGAGCTCTTTTCTTTTTAAGTTAAGGACCCTAATGTGATGTTTATCCACGCACACATCGCCGCCTGTGCAGGTATCATTGTTTGCAACTACAACAATAAAGTTCCAGCGCCACAAGATTTACCCCAAATTTCCACTGGATACGTGTCCACTGCCTTACGGCTCCGATCCGGTTTTGCTCCGCCGTCCGGCAACGCCCGCCGATTGCGATTTGAGTCCGCCACGCCGCAGTACGGTAGACAGCCGGATTAGCAGAAGAGCTTGTGTTTGTCTCTTTATTGAGATTTGTGAGTGTTTTATTTTGAAAAGTAACCGGATGTCATATTGTTGTTTCGGCGCTGTTTTATTTTGTAGATTATATTCTTGTGCGTCATCTTTTGCTGTCTAACTGTCATTAGCTGAATGTTACATATAGTTCATATAAACGGTGAACCAAACACTATTTTATTGCCATTTAACACCATCAAAAAGTCAGAAACTTGCTGGACTCCTGCAAGATAACAAGCCTGTTAAAAGTTATAAATGGTTCTTTAGCGACTTCAATCTGGACCAAAGAGACGGACTGTCTCACTGACCAGCGTCACCATCGCTAGAGCCATGCTACAAGAAACAGTGACGTGTAAGAACCGAAAAACTTGTTTCCCTTCCAAAAATGAGTAATTATGGTGTTCAGACGAGACTATTCCTCAGTTCTATTTGTTATAGCACATTGTGAGTACTGAACGATGTTATGCTGCTGTGAGGAAAACAGCAGTAAACACCAATAAAGAAAATCACACCCAGGCAACATATTTTCAAAACAGAGTGTATGATTTTCTGGCTGTTACTGCAAAAAAAAAAAAGAAAAAGTATTCCTGGGCGTAGACTTTACATGATAGAGGAACAAAAATAATAATAAACACATTTAAATAAGTTATGAAGCTAAAAATAATTTCAAACAGGTTTTTGTTGGGTCCGTGCAGAAGAAGAAGAAGAAGAAGAAGAAGAAGTCTCCAGGAGTTGGGCGGCTGCAGCACATTGACGGCTGAGGCTTGACAGCTGCCGTGACCTGTCAGTCACTTCTATTACAGTATCAACAACAGCACGCCCACAGAGCGCTGCTGGATGCTGACTGTTTGCCAGCCTCAGTGCAGAGGCAGAACAATGGCTCTTATTTCCTTCCCCAGCACTCCTCCATCACGCACCATAAATAGCGTGTTAGATCTTTCTGAATCTTAATGAAGGGACTGTGGGTTTCACCTCTGCTCAGCTTGAAGCTGGTTACGTGTGATGTCAGAAGTGTGTGGAAATAATACATGTTGTCTTTCTTTGTTAAAGTTAAATGCAAAATGTGAAGGAGGTGATGGCGTTCATTGATATATATCTCCATCGTGACAAAAGTTATTAAGAGTCTTCTCTTTCAATAAGTGCCGCAGATGATCTACCATCAACATTATCATTGAAATCAAATGTTTAAGGGTTTTCCAACAATGGTTTCAGTCTGTGAGTCCGTTTTGGGGCAATAGAACCAATCACAATGTTTGTTTGCAATAACGTCTTAGTTTGTTTAAAACGAGCTAACATTTGTGATTGCAATTTTTGAAAGTGTAGATGTCTCATTCATGCAAACCATGTTTGATACTTTCAGGAATACAAATAGTACTTAAAGTATCAAAAGTACAAGTAAACGTAAATAACACATACATCCACATGCATGCAAACATAAATTCGCATTGATTTATATACTGTTGATGATTATTAACTTGTCCTAGTTGGATCCAATAATCTTTTTCTGATTTATGAAATCACTGTTTTGTTCTGTTTTTTTAAATAAAATGAATAAATGTAGCTGTGATGCAGCTACAAAGTAACTAATAACACAAGTTATCAAAAAAAAAGTACATTATTTGTCTCCAACATGGAGTCGAGTGTAAGTAAAAAGTGGCAGAAAATGGAAATACTTAAATTAGTAGTATACATTTATATTTCAGTAAGGAACTTGATCTAATAAGTTACAATCACTGGTCTCGCTGGTCTCGTAATACAATGTGGGAGGACGATGTGTCTCTTTTCACACCGAGCGGGCCTCTCTAATGCCTAACAGCACTATGATACGCGATGAATGAATGCTGTCGTGAGCTTGTGTTTCAACGCGAGGAAAACCCTGATCTCAACTCCTTGAATGCGATTAGATAAAAAAGAAGTACAAGAAAAATAACAACCAAATAAAATCTGTGCTCCTGTAACTCTCCCAGATGCACAGATGTGGTCGTTATCTAACCAGGAGACTGAGAACCCACCAGAACAGGAGAGAAAATGAAAGGTGATTATTAGTCACTTAAAGTGCCGGCTGTAATTTGAGGAGTGTTAACAGAACTATCTCCACAAATCATCATTTAATTTGTCTGTATTTCCATCACCAGAATTGTTTCCTATCTGGCAGCCCGCAGATCCCCACATCACACATAATCAAGCGAAATTTGGAATAAATCGGCTCGTAATAATCGCTTCCAATCCAATCGCATCACGTAATGAAGCCTCAGATAAAGCGCCAGTGTACGTTTTTTTGCAATCAGATTACATGTCATTTGTAATTAGTCTGACTGGTTGCTCGATATGAAAGATCACATACTTCAGTAATCAGATTACATGTCATTTGTGCTCCCAAATCCACTGAACCGCTAAACTGGAGCTTGAGATAAAGAGGTGGTGTGTGTGTGTTTTTTTTTTTCCTTCGTGTGAACAGATCATTTTTTTTTTGTAATCTGATTCCATGTAATTAGTTACTCCCTATCCTGGCGTATCACTAGCCGGAGCTTTAGATAAAGAGGCAGCGTGGAGAGGCTCTGTTGACGATCAGCACTGCAAAGCTAACGGAGCTCATGGCTATTAGCATAATTAATGTCATCACCGTAATGCACTCCAACTCTGAGACAGCCTGCCTTACACACACACACACACACACACACATGCTCAAGCACGCACACGTTTGTGAAGAAACCCTAAGCGTGAAGCAGAAACATAATCAAATCTGCAACGTGTAACTCAAGGCTTCAACGTGAAAATGTCATGTGTGATCTTTCCGGTTTTATGATGCTAACGTGTCACCGGGATGACAGAACCACAACAGTCCATCACTCACTGGTATCTGCGAATCGCGTACATAATGTCCCGAGCATTAAAATAAAAGCACACACTGTGACGTATTATGTTAAAAGCCGGGGCAAGATAGGTTAGATAGAACGTAGGCCTGTGTGTTAAAGATAGCACAGGACGCCTGAGGGGGTGTGACAGAAAACCAGGGCTGCCTGCTCTTTCTCTCTCTCTTGTTCTTTTTTCTCCCTCTTTTTTTTTTTTTTTTTCTCTTTCTCAACACCTCCCAATTTCTCTCTTCCTCTCCCTTTCTCCTCTCTGCACCACGCAGCTATAAAGCAACTGTAGCTCTGAAGGCGAAGCACACAGAGAGCGAGCTGGATCTCTCTCAGATTCCTCTCTGCTCTTAACCATTTCAAATCTCCAGTGCCAAGGACACCGAGTGAGCTTAGAGTGTGAAAAGTAAAGCCACTTAGCGGGGAGAATAAGCATATCACATGGAGTGAGTTGGCGTGGCTGCATTCACATCGACAAATGTGTTGGTGATGTGACACAATTTTGCAACCTCTGCCAAGATTTCATGTTCTCTGTCTTGAAAAAAATAAAAAAAAATAAACACATTTTGTCCTTAGACTCGCAGCAAACTAGCAGCCGAAGAAGTTCCAAACTTGCAGCGATGAATTCATTCCCGTGACCTTGCCTTTAGTTGTGATTACACAACGCGGTCACGTGGTTGATCGCAGGTAGCTTTCATCACACCTGCACCAAATTAGTCATTTTCAACGGAGCTCGGAAAAAGCAGCGATGTGAAACAAGTTTCCTTTTGAGGTAATTTCAAACAAACCGGGCTAATCGTCGAGAAGCGTGCTCAGGATGCGGGATGAAAAAAAGAACGTGGTCACGAAGTGCAGGAGAAAAAAGAGCAGAACTCATTTCTCACGAGCTAAATAAAACATTTTTTTTTGTGGGTCTCTTTTCTGCTCGCTTAAAAAAATGATGATCATTAGTTCTACTTCATTCTGGGTGATGTAAGTGACCTGATAAAGGAGCCTGGCATCCAGCAACTGTCTCCTTTTTCCCCTTCCTGCATTTTTTTTGAGAAGGTTATCTACATAGCTAGCATTAGCATCTTACTGCTAATGTCACTAATCTTGTAGTCGTTGAAGCTTTGTTTTCATCTTCCTAACACTTGCATTTCTTTTTTTAAGCAGCCATTTATTTCCTCGGTTAGCAATATTATTTCCCCAGGATGTTTAAGGCATGACCTGCCCTATTCTGCCTCTGATTGGTCGATAAGTCTAAACGCAACAAACTTTAACTAACAAAGGCCACAAGTCAGGGCCTGATGTTAGATTAGCCTTGTTAAGGTGTCCCCAACAACGGCAGACAGCTAAGATTGTTTCCTACTCAACAGTACTCAACTCTTTCCATCACTATTACCTCCACTGTGTCAGCAGAATTCATAGAGCCTTCGTTGCAATTACAAGTTTTGGAAATTTGCCTGTAATGTTCTATAAGCGTGTATCTGACTTGACTTATTCTCTGACATTGTGATTTTGAGACACAGTTGCGGAGCTTTGTGTAGTCCTAAGCCTCGTTTTAGGCGGGATGCAGGCGTTAGTGAGGGACGTAGTAAAAAGCCTGGACGCCGTCAGTCTTTCACTCAGACAAACGTATCGCTAAGATATCACTGAATCAGCCCGAAAAGCCTGGATTTTTACTCTAAGAAGTGTCAGTTTAGATAAAAGTGTTTAAGAGTTTCATGCAGAAAAGGAAGCACAAAATGAGTTTGCTACTGTAACAGAATAAAGATGTAGGAAGAATGGAGGCCAGGATTTACTACTTAGGAAAGCTGACAAAATGTATCTTCAGTACTATTTATTTATTACTATTCAAAGAGCTGTCTGCCTATTATAATGTTCCAGCTTTATTTGCACATTGTGACTGTGATAGCTGCCTTGTTAGTTGCAGAAGATCACCCGTCTGAACCTGAAAACACTCATCCAGGGGAAAGTTTAACCTGCTGTAAACCCAAAACAAGAAAACAAAACATCCGCTAAAAGTTATCTGGGCGTAATGTGAAATTGTGATGCGAATTAGCAGCACTGTAAAGCTGAAGTGAGCATGTGTAACCCCCCCCCAACTCTACATGATTTACAGTTTTGTATGAATTAAGCGGTGCGGTTACTATCCAAGACAGAGTGACCTGACATTACATTGACACTAGTTCTTACTCAATACATAAATGCGCTTTACTTGAACTCCATCTTTTGACATTTTTCTAAAATGTCAGATCGGGAAACACAGTTGGTGTGTTGTCAAAGAGCTTAGTTTTTCTATTACATCTCTTTGCTTCAACGTCAGGTTAGAGAAAGAACCAGCTGTGGTACCGACGAAGAATAGTTAAAGAAAATAAATATATACAGTCACTTCTGCTATACACGCCACTATAGTTTGATGATTACTCATGAACCGAGGCGAGGAGCTTGTTATAGTTAATCTACCCGCACAACTTAATGTAACGGTGGGGCCTTGTGACAACGGATAACCAGGTGTGTGACAGGATCAGGCTGTATTACTCAACCAATGCGACAAATGTGAGGTCACAATAAGAGAGAGTCACGTCACAGCGTCAACACCATGACTGGATATGCATGACTGCACACACACAGCACACATCCTTGTTTTATCACTTGTGGGAACATTACATAGACTTACTTTCATTTCCTGGAGACTAACTCATAACCTAAGTCTTCACCCTTAATTAAATATAATGCTTTACGTTAGGGGTTCAGCGTTTTAGGTCCCCATAAAGCTGTCGGACCTCACTCCGTGAGTGTGCTCTCGGATTTGGGAGCCCACAAGTATAGATAAACAAAACTGCGCACACACACAGAAACACATAACACACAGTGCATGAGTAATAGGTAGGTGCTTATAATGACAGACAGCTTCCTATAGAAAGAGGTTTGACTCAGCATTGTGTGTCCACGTCATTCAGTGTTCATTTTGATGTATTTAAAAACCCCTAGATGGCAATCAGAAGCTACCGTCTGACATATTCATCGTGCATACACAAGAAAATGTTAACGTATAGTTGGAAACTGGGACAAAAGTTTGACACAATATGGCGTTAAGGTGAAGATCAGGATGACGCGACAGGTGCTGTGCAAGCACCGAAAGACGACGAACCGAATCATCGGAGAAAAAAACACAAATGCACCGAAACTATGTCATCAAATCAAATTAACCTGAGGAAGTGTTTTATGTGATTCAGGATGGTGATGGATCACATATATGTGTGTGTGTGTGTGTGTGTGTGTGTGTGTGCTTCCTGACTCTCTGCAGTATGTGTGTGTAAGTTCGTGTGTGTGTGTGCGCACTTTGCTATCCTTGTGGGGACCAGCAAACTTTGCAACTTCAGGATTGTTTTGTCAGCAAGTTTAGAGTCGGAGAAAGGTTGACGTTAACTGTTAGCAATGTATTTAAGGGCGATTGTTGAGATTAGGACTAGGACAGGCTCATATCACACACACACAGACACAACAATGCACCACACACAACATGTTTTGTGTGTCTTTTCTGCATGTAATGTCTTGTAATATGTAACGCTGGGCAAAGTCAGTTTATGACACATTTAAACCAGAATTCATCTTCCCAAACAAGCCTGTGTTTCAGCTTCTTGTCAACAAGCCCAGAGGAGTCGAAGGAACACGACGACCCTCCACACAACCAAATAATGTTCTGACCAAGCGCCAACACAAGACTGTGAGTGCTGCAGTCAGACCCCAACTTTAACACTAAACTAAAGGAAAATGTGTGTTTAGGGTCTCTGAAATCCTTCCTCCTCTCTATATTGGACCTATGTGAGTCTCAAAACTCTCATTCTACGCAATATAATGCTCTTCAATGTTCAGTCTAACCTCATTTGATGGTTCAGCAAACAACTACCCAGAACAATGGAGGTAGTTGTCATCCGTGAGCTCACCCCCGCCACAGATACAGCAAGGAAGATGCAATGCAGAGGGAATTTAGACTCGAATGATGATGGAATAATTCACTAGAGAAAACTGCAAAAGGCTTTGGTTCATCTTTGAACAACATTTATGCATGGACTCCGGATCTCGGATCCTTCTTTCCTACAGCAGAACATTTCAAGGCTCGTCTGGAGAGGAGGAAGGATTAGTGAGATAGCTCAACATGCCCTACATAGACTCCAGCGAGGAATATGAAATGAAGGTGGACTTGAGAAGTCTCGAATTTAAGTGTGCCTGTGCGGCAATCTAAACAGAGGCCGCTGGAGACGTCTGGGTTTTCTGTTTATCAGCCTGTCACGAAGATAAAGTTTCAAACGTTTAAAAGCATATAGCAGGACTGACGACCATTTGAGTCAGCCGTGTACCTTGCTGGACCATCCGTGTCCTCCGGGGTCCGGCGTGGTCGTTAAGCTAAGTGAGCCAAGCCGATGTCTTCTAGGACAATTAATAGGCCAATCTACACAGCGGCCATGACAGACTACAAAAACAACACGAAGGCAACCAAACATCTTCGGTCTGAAGCTGCACTCTTCGCTAAAGGTTTCAAATCAGGGCTGATTCTTCGTATCTTTTAAAGAAGATTGCTGCAATTTTAGATTCAAAGATAAACTGTGAAATACATGTGTGCACCCAATTTGTGCATGAACCCGAAGGACTTGTAGTACTTGCAGAAGTATGCAGAAGATTGACAGCCAGATGGATAGATGGCGAGAGCAGAGGTGTGTGTAGGTTAAAGAGAGTGTTTTCATGAGTGGAAATGGATGCAGAGGACATACAGAATAGTGTGGGCATGTGAGCGTATGTGTAGGCATGTGAGTGCAAATGCAGGACTGTGTGCATGTGTGTGTGCGTGTGTGTGGGCATGTAGGAATCGATCCGCCTTGTGCGCCTGAGTGTTGCCGGTGCATCTGTGCATGTATATATATACGGCATCTTTCGGCTCACCTTCCAGGCAGCAGGTCCTCCAGAGGCCCGAGTGCGTCATCACCTCCTCGTTCTTCTTGCTGGTCTCGTTCTCGTTGGTGCTCTTGATCTTGCAGACGCCGCGCGAGTACAGCCAGTAGTCTG
>OMLP01034421.1:0-10207 GCA_900302685.1 Spondyliosoma cantharus
GTCTTCTCCAGGCGACACAAAGTGCACACCTCACTTCCAGCGGAGGTTTATTTTCAGCTTTTCTTCTTACTGAATCCCTCCCGCTGCCGTGCCTTTAAACACGAGGTCGGGGCCGGAGGTAATAAAACAGAACAAAATGGGAAAACCCTACCTCGACCCCACGCCAAACGGGAAGAAGACGGAGAATAGAGAAGTGACAGAGGCTCTGATAGCCGCTCAGCCGTATAATCACATCCCGCTATTAGAATACGGCAGCTATCTGATGCCATTTGTTGTATCAGTGGATAAGCATTAGTGCTCATTAGTCACATGCATTAGCTCCTGGATTGGGCCTGACAGAGGAGTCGGCGTGGGATTAATATAGCAGAAATAGAGGGTGGGGTGAAAGAATGATGTATAGACAAGAGGGTGGATTGATGGATAGTTAGATGTATTGACTATTAAGATGATTGGCAGATAGAAGAAAGGGGGCATGTATGTGTGGAGACAGATGATAGATTGGATGGATTGGACGGATGGCGGTGCATAAAAGGACACGTGGCCCGAGTCAATCAGTAGGGTTCAACCACAATTAGGTTCCGAAGGCAGATGCCAATACTTTCAGTCTGAGATAATATATGCAGGCACCGTCTTTGACTCGCAGATTACGAGTCTTAATGAGTGATTGATGGTTGGAGTCATTTCGTCAAGCGAGAAATATTAGCTGGTTTCACCCACTGACATAAAACACAGGGCTCAACGTTGATGTTTTATTTAGGCTCCCTGGATCAGAAATCTTGTCCAGAGTCAATTTTTGGACAGAGTAAAGAGTGATTAGGAAGACATGGCATCACATTTTACTTGTCCAGGTCTGAAAGTAATGACGCGTTTGTTTTGAGCTTGCAAGTCAGAATTTCCCTCAATTTCAAATTCACTGTGCTCGTAAAGTCCAATGCAACTCACCAACCCCGACCTCAAAGTCCAAGATGGCCGCTCCTCGCAGTGGAAAATACTGTTTATTAGCACTTCTGTCTCATTTAATCAGTTTTACTCACAGTACTGTCCAACTTCTATCTGTGGACATCTTACTTCGGTGTTTCTATGTGCAAAATACTGTGCGATGCGTCGTTATCGTCTAGTGACGCAGTCAACAGTCAACTCAGGAATGACGTCATTTCCAGCTCTGACTTCCGAACTTCGAAACGTAAATTGAACGTACTGAAAAAGCCAACGCAGAGGTGCCGATTTCATGTCAGCTTATGAAAAAATGACCCTACTTCTCACTTGATTTATGACCTCATTAAACTGTTTCCTAATGAGTTCATGGTGTCAATCACTAGTTTCAAGTCTTCTTCAATAGAGCACGATGTTCAATTTGTAAAATATGGTCCCATTTAGAGTAAAATAGACGATGAAGCAGAGATTGGTGTGGCAACCACGAGTTTGCAACCATTGCGTGATCTTGGATTCTCAGTCAGATCCAATCAGGATATCCGTCCAAGCTCCACCCTCTCATACAAATATGGTCATCTCGAGCTCCAAAACAATGAGATGATGAAAGCTTTGCAAGGTCGTTGTCTGTTCCCATTGTCAGATTTCACATAAGACCAAGAGAGTTAATCTGTGATCTTTTCTAACTTCTGGGCGCCTTGCCGAAACTATAAACAAACCCAGGATTGGGCGACCTCCGTGTCTCAGCTAATTCAACAGTAATCTTGAACCATGGTGGTCTGCAATAACTACGCTATACAAGGAGCTTCGCTTATATGTTGGGCTGACAAACAAGTAACTGTTAATTAAACCAGTGCTGGTGCTGTAAATGCTGTTTTCTGGCAACTGGAGAGCCTTTCTTGGTGAGTATTTCTCTTCATCTTTGGGTTTTGGGCTGTTGATTTGAAAAAAAAAATAAAAAAAATGCAGTTTGAATACAAATAACAGCCCTCACGTTCATCTCTAATAAAAATAATGAGGCCCCCGGTCCTGATGTGCTCTCACGTTTCTGTTTTTTAACACGTCTGGATCCATTCTCCTCGAATCCAATCCTGTTTCACTGTTTGCAAATAGCAACAGTCCAGTTCCCCACGGGCGTCATTAAAGTTTAATCAAATATGAATTAATCGCGCGTGCTTTTGTAGAGGCCGATCAAAATGTCTCATTAGAATCAATCATTCGGGTTAAGGACTTCCCATAAAAATAAAAACCGGCGGCGCTGATGACTTCTGGCGCACATATGTTGCAAACAAACACGCCGTCACATCAGAGGTGTGCGACGGCGGGACGGGTCTAATGTCTGACTTCTACTGGAGCTTGAATATCCAGAGGAGATGACAGACGTGGGCTTGACAGAGTGACGAATGGTCCACCTCCACGTCTGTCTAACCTCTCAGTGTGGTGGTGGAGGTGGAGGTGGGGGTGTCTGGACCAAACCCGAGTAAATGTTAATCAATAGCACATCCCTATTAGAGGCAAGCAGATGCCACCTCCACCTCTGTGCCGCTCCGTGTCTTGTCTAAATGAAAGCTCGGGTCAGAACCACAGCTGGGGCGCAACACACACACACACACACGCGCAGTGAATGATGGATGAAAGTGCAGACAGAAGAAAGGGGAAGGTTGACTGCGGGAGTAAAAGAAGTATGTTAGTTGAAGGTGGCCAACACGAATCAGTGCGGAGTCGGAGCCGCGGCGCTGCTGCTGAACTGGCCAAAGTAATGAGGCCGGCATAGCAGGGAATACGGCTAATATGGAGAGATCAAACTCCTGGTACACCTCTTAGGAACACGCTCCCTGGGATCCCTGCACTTAGATGTGACACCCTGCGGGCTAACACGGCGTCACACACACACACACACAGAGGCCACACAAGTTAGCTCGGCTTCATGCTACGTATATATTTCATCTAAATTATGATGTATCGAATAACAAACGATGCAGAGAGAATGGCAGCATCCTGGGGAAAAACTCATGAATACTGCAACAGCGTTCTTACCGTCAGTTTAAGGCTCGTTAATAAAGAGGGGAAAGTCGAGGAAATACCGACAGAGGGCTGGAACAGTCGCCGTGGCGTTTCTGAAAAGTTGTTTAGAAGTTCACCATAGACCTGAACTTCTGAGACTGAATGATAGTTAAGTGTCAATTAAGTCAATTAAATCAGGGTTGCAAGGCTCATGGAGAAAATGTGAAACGTGTTTGCTTTTTTTGTACAATTGGACTTCCTAAACATCTCCCGGGGTTGTCCTACAGGACTCCAGTAATGACGAAGTTACACTGTATGATGACTGATACGTGAGCCAACATTTACTCATCACATTAAATACATAACAAGATATTTCGGTACAGAAATGCAGAAGATATGTTTGAGGGAATAGAAATAGTGCCGATGCCGAACACTAAAAAAGCTCAAGCTTAACTGTAAATGTCTTAGACAAGTTCTGATTATCGTTCTACTTCTTGTGTAAAATATAATTATTAATATATCCCAAATATCTATCGTATGAGCTTCAAGAATCCGGCTAACGCTGTGGTTTCTTTTAACTTAAACCGAAAACCCAAAAGTTTCCTTCCTGACAACAACAGCTTCAAAACGAAGAGTTTTAATTGGCGTACTAAAAGCATGAAAGTTGACTTGAGTTAATCAGTTATTCACAGACATTCAGTTCAAAGCACGGCTATGCCAGTCATCTGCTAATTAGGCTGATTGCTTGAATGATTTGATTGGCTGAACAAGTCGGGAAATGTGGGCGCCAATTCAGAGGTTTGATCCGTACAGCTCGAACTGACGGTGGGTGAAGTCTCGAGCGTTGTGCTGAGAAGGACGATACAATTGGATACCTGGATGCCAGTTCAATATGTATTCCGATTCAATGTTGAGATCGATTGCGATATTTGTTTTATTTAAACACCAGCGGAGAGAAAGTTTAACAATTACCTGACGATGTGACCCTGTCCCTACAGGAGTCGGATTTCAAAAAACAATTTGCATATCAATCGTAAACTGTTATATTTTTCTGTTGCCACTTTTCAAGCTGTTGCTACAAAAATGACAAACAAAACAGAAAATATATATTCAGCATTTATATATATATATATATATATATTGAATAGCACGCAGTGTCTCCATCTAGTGTAACTCACTGGAAGGTTTTGAGTTGGCGTTTTGACCCTTTGAGGTTGCCGTAGCTGGTCTTTGAGCAGCAGATGGAGTCAACAGCTGGTTTGTTTTCACAGAGCACGTGAAATATTATAATTGAACTCTGAATATGAACAGACGATTTATGCCAAACATGGAGTAAACTGTTGAGAAAACGTTGTGAAAGTCATCCCTCAGTACGTTGACGTTACGAATTCACATTGCGTGTTTGAGCTAACGGTTAGCGCTCGTCTTAGAAAAATAAAATGAAATGAAATGAACGAATCTGACGACATCCTCAGGATAATCTTAACATTGTTATTTTTATCTTATCGATCTATATCATCCATGGTTACAGATGTTTGTTCTTGTTAAAACTTCCCCATCAGGTGTAAAATATAGATAAACTTGGGTTTCCAGGAGGTATATTCTGTCTTGTTCTCCGGTACAACTGGAAGACTCAGACTCAGCCTCGGGCTTCCTCCGACCCACAATCCTCCTGGTGTTCTTACCTGCCACTGCAAACAAAACGAGCCAGAAACGATGGCAAACGTACGTCTGTACAGCTCACCTGGCTTCGTGGCTACGTCTAAAAAGGGTAAATAAGACAGATTGAGCGAGAGGTTTGAAATATACAACAAAGAAATGTTTCCGTGAAGGACACAGAAAAAAAAAAAACACAGCCGCCTTCGCTCGCTAAGAATACAGAGTAAGTGCTGTAACGGCTCCCGAGGGAGGCCTTGTCAAATAAACAATGAGACGAGATTAGATGACATTATTATAAGAAACTAGCTCGAGTCATCGGGGAGAGAAAAAGAGAGGGAGAGAGCTTCGCATTTGCATCCTTCATTAGGTAATGGAGCTGTTTGAATGCTGACGCGTCGTGTCAGGACTCGTCGACGCCGGAGCAGACGTTGATGTTTCCCCGTGTACGGCATCCCTCTCATTTAAACTCTACAGGCCTGTCAGAGCGAGGCACACGTACAGTGCACACACACACTCACACGTTCACCCAAAAAGAGGCTGTATGCATTCAAGCATTCTCTAAACTAATAAACCTGCCTATGGACTTAGCCAGTCTTAGTCTGAAGTGTCATTAGAAGTGGCAGGCAGCTGTGGCAGCCTGTGAGGGGCTAAGAGGCTTGAGCTCCCACCGTCTGTAATCCCCGCAAACAAAGTACCACGCCATGCTGCAAGAAATAAATATATAAAGTAAATAATACATGCAAACATGCTGGCACACGCACACACACTCACACACACAAAAAAAAAAACAGCCTTTACAGTAGGTGATGCGGGGAAGACGCTCCGGGAGAAACTTCAAAGTGACAGCGGAAATGCGAAGTCATGTATACGGCAATCCGCCTTAAAAAGTAATCTGACACACTGACGGCACACACACACACGCTAACACGCATTCACAGTGTTGATTTCACTTTTAGGGAGGCGGCGTAAGAAGCACGTTTGGCAGAAAAGACACGCACACACACACACACACACACACATTGAGCTTGCTAAGTGGTAATAAAGGCCAGGGCTTATTAATGGGACAATCTGACAACCAGCAGCGCCGTGCCGAGGATTCAAGCACACACACACACACACACACACACAGTCTCACTCCTGATAGCTGTAAGTTATTGGAGAGGAGGTAATGTTGCTGGGCAGCGTCTCCCTATAGTCACATTTCCACTTGGAGATGAAACAGCTAATTGGACATGGGACCTTCTCAGCGCCGCAGTCTCCGGTAATGGATTTGGGTGAGCCGAGCACCCTCCCGCCTCGCTTTACCTCGCGTTTTATAATCCCCTCTGCTTTATCTACCCCTCGGCCTCCGACCAAAACATAACCAAAACCAGTATAACCCTCCTAACTACACCTTTGTTGAGTATTTGGTTGAGGTGTGCGCTGAGTTATCCTCAGTATTTCCAACGATGTTCAAACCCTGTTCGATGTTCGTCTGGCGCTACGATTGCAGGGAGAAAAACTGTGATGTATAATCTCGTCCATGAGTCACAGCAGACGGATCTCCACCGGTTACTTAACCTGATAAACATCTGGGTCAGTATGAGCTCCATGAAATGTACGATTATTTTGTCGTCAGGCTGTAAACGTACAAACGTCTCCAGCAGCGTTCAGACCCACAGAAATCCTGACTGGGCGTTTTATTTGGTCGCCCCATCGCTATGACTTCAGGGAGAGTCGGCGGATGAGGAAGGAAGTCGGCGAACGGGACGAAACACAACGCGAATAAGACTTGAACACAGGCCCGCACAAGCGTTAGACACAAGCGTTAGACGTAGGAATGAGACTCAAAAATAAACTTTCCTTACTAAGTGCACCTTCAAGAATGAAGTTGTTGGCTGCAGATGTAAAGAGAGAATATGTAAAATTCCCACAGTATATCACGAAACGTCTCCAACAATGGTCGAAACAGGTGTCGGTGAACTGGTGTGTTGACTTTATGTGAGGTAAATATAACTTTAGTAGACCTAAGATTGATTTTCCCTGGCAATGGTGGATGTTTGCACACCACCAGTTGGCCGTTGGCCAATGTTGAGGCCGTCAGTCAGCAGAGTTTTTGCAGTGTGTCCCGCGCTGTTGGCACTCGTCAGCCCTTGTTGGCAGCTTTTTGGCCGACCATGCGTGTTGACTCAGACGTGGAGCCCGTTGTTGAGAGACAACACTGCGATCGATTGTTCTGCTGCGCCAATCAGCGCAGAGAGAAGAGAAACAGACAAGGAAAGTTTGTTCTGTCACCTTCGTTTCTCCACCGGAGATCTGCAGTCTCGGCCTTCTGGGTTCCCTTTTTCAAGCCAGCTGTGGTCTTCACGGCGCGCTTGATCGAGACACAGGCGGCGACGCGAGGCAACACTACGGTTAGCCTTCATCGGCGCTTAGACGCCGGTTTAATGTGTATGGGCTGAAACCGTGAAGACAACAACTCCCACGAACCTAGGCTACTTCAAGACATCATCAAACCAACGCTTTTGTTGTCATTGTTCCGATTGAGTGGCGCGCATTATATATATATATATATATATACGCTGCATTTTATCTAAGACACAGTTTACCCAGCTTTTGTGGCTATAATATCGTTGAGTTATGTGAAAAAAATGTAGTTTTCCTTTTATAAAAACAAGCTCTTCTGTTACGATTCTAAAGAAGGTTAGCCGAGCGATAATCAACAAGTGGAGGTCACGGTGAAAAAAATAAAGTCAGGGTCACCTGGAACAGGAAAAGAGAGAACATTACTTCCTCACATAAACTCGCCTGGTCTCCTCATCATCTCTCACTGCAGATTGCAGCTCGCCGTGAAGCTACTGAGGCATTTGAGATATTCTTTTTAAAACACTCACAGCTATTACATCTTCTCATGTGTAAGTGTTTATCTCCATCTCCGTCTCTCGTTTTCCCCCGCTCGGCATCTCTTTTCTCTCCGGAGCTCCCGGTGTGAGTTTCTCTTTGAAATGCTTTCTAATTAGCACGTACAACACACAGCCGGGGTTAAATTAAATTGCTAAGATACAAGGAGGTGGAGGTCAACGGCTCTGCAAAGACCGTCAGCACAGATAATTGGGAGATATGCTTTATTTTTTTTCTCTCTCTCTCTCTCTCTCCTTCTTCCCTTTTGCTAAATATCCATGATCAAAATGACACCGGATGGCACGCAGACAGTTTGGCAGTGGTGGCGGCGTTGCTGAAGCAAAGACGCCTTATGAAATATGAATTTATTTTTAGAGATAGAGGAAGACAAGTAATTAGGAGTGCAGAGGGAAAAATCGCTTTCATGTCGGCTCACACTGCCTTTACTCAAATGCTCCTCCACTTGGGAAACAACCTCAGTAAAACCTGATACATCAGGGCCAGTGTTGGCTCTGTGAGATATACCATGATCTGGTTGTTTGACTGCATATGTAGCAATAATGTTCCTGATAATCATTAAACTGGAGGCCAATTCAGAGAACATATGGTGGTATTTCGAAAATTCACCATCCCTCACCCCTACCGCTTAGCTCAACCCCTCCGTTTAGCGAGATGTTAGGGTGTTCTGGGTCTTGTTGGGATGGACGGGGAGGGCGAAGTGTTCGAGCTACACGGTTTTTCAGAGGCACATTTCAAGCTGTAGGTTATAAGAACTCTGTTGTTTCATTGTATTACGCCCTGTTTCTTTATAGCAAGTGTGAAGCAATTGTTGCTAGTTTCTGGATGTCTTGGTAGTTAACTAGCTGGCTAACAACTGTTACATTGTTAGTGCTGATTTGTGCACGACAGTCCCACATTTTGACATATTTTAAAGAGGTTATATTATTCTCTTTGGGTTTTTGCCTTTTCCTTTATTGTGTTATGTAGCATTTTTACACATGTAAATAGTCCAAAGCCCAAAGGAAATTACTCTCTCCAACAGAAAGTCAAATCTTTACTTTACTTTACCGTAACTTATGTGCATCACTGTGAAACAGGCCATATATGTATATATATTATAAAGTATATACAGCTGTACCGCAGCCATGCTTTCCAACTGCAGCGGTGTTATTTTGGATCACACTACCTTGCTCAACATGAGCCGCCCTACTCTACTCTGATTGGCTACATCCTGCCCGTTAAGTAAAGCGCCCCAAAGATTAAACAGAGGCGAGATGTCTCACTCCGTCGATAAAACAGTGTTCAACACATAGCGTGTAAAACAGATGCTGCAGCAATGCACCAAATGAGAAAAATAAAGTTTTATGAAGATTAAAGTACGTAAACCTGTTCTACTAGGGCCCCCAAATATAAGTATGAACGTGAAAATTAGCATTATATGACCTCTTTAATGTTGCATTACCCACTTTGATGGCATAGGACGCCTGAAGTGATCTCCTATCACTGCAGACTGGCAGGGTAGGAGCTCTGGTTGCTAATGTTAGCCTGTAAAGCACCGCTAATGGCCAGGTAATGGCTTATTATTAATTGATGAGCGTTTGTTACATAAATGGACACGTAGATCAATGAGTGCTGATGACGTATATGAGGGTCTGGAAGGGTTTTCTCTTTTCACAGGGACAGTTTTTAACCTCTGAGGGGCGAGAGGGCCAAAACTAAAGCTAAACTCCACAAATCAATCTGACAAGGCTAAATATTATACACTATAGGTCTATTTTGCACTTGTTTTGTGATGTGTTTTTTATCCTCCTGCTGAGAGCTGACTAATAAATGATGCATCTTCATACGGTGACATTGCCAAGGCAGCTACAAAGAAGTTCAGGAGGAGAAACTGTCTCCTCAGTGGAACAGGTGTGACATTAGTGTCAAATACACTTTCTAAATTAAGTGGTTTCACATGAAGTAGACTGAAGTAACGTATGAGCATCAAAAAGACTAAATGAATTTTTTATTCCCGAAAGCAAACTCCCAAAAAAAAAAATGCAATTAAAGTGCACCAGTGTAAAACAGTCCCTGGGAGGATTTCACCCCTCGCAGATACATCCGGTGTGCCAGCGTTAACGAACACGACTAGCAGCACAAACCGGGTCGCTTGTTTTGGGAATCGAACACATTCAGACCGTGAAGCAAATAAGGTGCACGACACAGGATGTATGTAACGTGCGGAGCGTGAGACGGTGGGAGAGTGGAAGTCTGAGAGAGCAATATGTCAGCGTGGTAACACCTCTAAAAGTCACCGAAATGCCAGGTCAGCCTGCTCGACGGGGGAGAATCAAGCCGGGCGGCGAGCGTGTGAGTGCACCTTGCATCGCACGTTGAGTTTACAACAGCTCACACACACACACGCACACACACACACGCACACACGCACACACGGACGCATCAGCTGACCGCGGCTGTCAACGCCTCTGTCATCGTGATTTTTTGTTATAAGTGTGCGTCTCTTTGATGATTATTCCTTTAATAAAGCTCTGAAGGTGGAAGGATGACGTGTTTGCTGAAGTGTGTGTGTGTGTGTGTGTGTGTGTGTTTGACTCTCCTGCTGTATTGTGCGTCGCTGGCACGTTGTCTCACATGGAGGTACTGTAGGTGGGAGGGTGGTGAAGAGAACGAGCGTTAAAAAAAAATGTATTTCGGCTTCATTAATATTTCACGCGGACGGGTGCGATCGTGC
>OMLP01034435.1:0-10000 GCA_900302685.1 Spondyliosoma cantharus
GCATCGTTTCAAGAATATTTGCGCCCAAACGGATCCACTGTAAACGACTCAACACGCTGTAGTTCATATTCCAGGCCTATAGGTGGAGCTTGAAATTCACCAAAAACAGAGAAGAAGAGACGGAGCATGAGCATAAAGCTTGTGGCTGTTTACAAACAGACGGTAGAAGAAGAAACCGAACACAAGAAGAAGAAGAAGACGAAAATGTCTAGTGCAAGGAAACCAGAATGGTTTGTGTGGAGCGATAATGAGGTGGAACTGCTGCTGCAACTCACACTCGACTACAAGGAGAGGAAGCTGCAAGAAACACCAACACAAGCACGTAGTCCGCCATTGTTGTTGTTATGAGGCGTCGAAGGCGAAGGCTAGAGGTGGAGGGGTGGGGCGATGGAGTCATCGATACCCAAAGTATGAGGATTCACCGTCCACACGAGAACTCGAGGGCTGCGTTTTCTGATGTTTCCACCCTGAGACCACGTTTCAAAAAAATGCGTTTACAGGATCCATGTGGACAATCAGACAAAACGATGCGAAACATGTGCGTTTACACAAGCGTTTCCATGTGGACGGCTCCTTAAACTGACTGTTCTAGTTTGAATCCATCTGTGAAACTGGAACGACTGTCGTTGAACAGAGGAGGTGGCCTATGCTACCTGTCACCCACCTACACAGCAGGACTGAGTTCCCAGACCAGCTTCTGACCTGGAACATGACAACGTCCCTGCAAACACAGTCTGACAGGGCGAGAAACCACGAGCAGTCACCACTTTATTTGGAGGGCGAACTGACGGCGCCCCTAAAATGCTGGTATTTATCCCACAATGTCAATGTTTACCGTGAATAGTCGGGTTTGAAAGGACCCAACACAAACAGACCTGTGGAAAACCCAAACGCTTGGGACAGACCGGGTCATCAGCAGATGGCGCCTGACTCAGCTCGGTTAAAAATCAGTCTCCTTATCTATCCACAAGTGTGTGCTGTAATAATCAGCTGCAGGGAGGAGGCTTCATTACATCATGGGTTACATCACTGCAGGCCTTGGAATGACCTTCTCCTGTTTCAACCAGTAAAAAATCACCACAGATACAAAATGTTGATCCAGGCCAAACATTTTAAAGTCGCGACCAACAGGACGAACACGAGGACGCGAGCGAGTAAGTATGAAAAAGTCTGCGACGAGTCGATTGCGTGTTTCATATGCTACCTTCAGCACTTTGAATAATTGATGAGCAAAACATTCCCACCAGTCCCACAGCTACTGGGAGCAGCTGTTGTTTTCTGCTTTCTGCGAAGACACAGTTTTATTTTTTGGACGAGCTGCTTTTAATATATCTCCACCCGAAAAAATACTTCAAAACCTCTGATGCTTCGAGGTCGACCTGGGAGCAGCGCTGACGACACTGAGCGCTGGAAATGATTTAACTTACTCACTTAATTATTGTGAAAGTTATTTTAATATCATATAGTTGCAATTTTGTCCTCACTAGAGGGACATTCTGGCTGCGTCCTGCACGTTGCTTTTTGGCTGCAGACTGACATGTATTAAATTTAGGTTATCCATTTTCAGGGTAACAGTATAGCATTAGCTTCCATCATCACTGCTCTGACTGTTGGAGAGATAAATCATTGCAACTGGTTTCCTCACTTGCTGTTGAAGGCGTTACAATTCAGCCCCATGTTCACTACTACATTCAGGGGGGATCTCATTCCAGTCACGGTCCAGTCACGGCCCGATGAGGGCCGCGTCACGGAGGAACGGGAAGTTTTAAGTGGCTCCATCTGCAGGTTTTTTAGTTTAAAACAACAAAAATAACAATTATGATGTTACATCAAAGTCTTCTCTGTGTTGTGTTGTAGAGATATCTGCTGAAGTTAGCATGATATACGGCGATCACTGGGCCTGAAAACCTCTTTCTCCCCTGGCAGTCTGGCTAGCTGAACAGCTAACTGAGCTAACAGTAGCTACCATCTTGGATAAAAAAGAGAACATCGAGCAGTTACTCTGGTGATATTCTGCCCCTGTTTGTCAGGATGAATTCGAGCTGTCCAATTCTGACGTATCACACCTTTAACTGAAAAATAAAACACCTTACATTATGAGCTACTTACTCGTCTCGAGGAACCTTCTCAGCTTTACAGGCACAAGCACAAAGTACCACGACTTTACTTCTCTACTTTATGAATTCAACGGATGTCATCATTCTTTCCACCTCTGCAGTCAGCTGAATCTGCAGCACAGCGTATAACGAGCTCTGTGAACAGTCCACAGGTTCTTATTAAGCAAACCGGCCCGACAGGACCGAGGAAGTGATTCATTGTGGTCCGTCACACACACATCACACATGTATGCACACAAACTCAGGCACGCATGCCGTACAGCTCAGGGTCACTGAGTTCAAGTTCAAAAACAACCAAACACACATAAAACACATTCAGGTTTCCCACTAGCTTCTAAGATATTCATGTTTTAATATAATTGAAGCATTAGTTGATGAAAGACAGGAATGATAGATGAGTCTTTGCATTTTTCTGGCGCCAGCAATACAACCTCGAAACCCTTAAAGGTGGGAAACTCTAACCAAGTCCTTCTGAACCTGAGCCAAGTAGGTATTGTGCCTAAACCAAACTTTAACCAACCTGTGCTGGGAGATTAAATAATTACCAGATTAATCATTTTTATGATGTCTGGGAGCCACTGACGCTCAGATGTGTCATTTTGTCCAGCAGTGACAAACAAGGTTTGTTCTTGTTTAGTTCGAGATCTGTCCATGTCTGCAAGAGTCAGCATCGACTGTGCGAGCAGCACATTTACGTCTATTTTGGAGTTTTCCTCCTTCCCTCAGCGAGTCTGGTCTGCAGTCATGTCAATCAGCTACTTTACATCAACACTGAGTCGGCCACCAGCTCACTTGACCTTGGCCCACTTGATCTGCTCAGGAATGACCCTCTTAGAAAATCTGCGCAGTGAGAAAATGAGGCCAGACCCGTGAAATCAAAGTTCTCTCGTGGCCCGAGCGAATCTGTTCCATTGTTAAGCCGTGTTGTTGTCTGCAGAGCTGGCCTCAGTCCAGCTGACAGGCAGCAAGACAAACGCTTTTCCAAAGGATATGGTGACCCGCCCCTCTCCGCCAGCGCTGTATCAGAGACAGGAAGAGGAAGCAGAGAGAATGCAGCTCTGACGTCATGACAACAAAGGATGGGGGGCTGCTGGGGACTCTGGGTAATACCACAAACCCCTGAGCAGCGATCAGAGGGTGCTTACAGTTTACAGTAGTTTTTGATGGTGAGAAAATCCTGTCAGATGTAAGGTAAACGTGTACCGCATGTTTAACATGTCAAAGAGAGAGCGTCACTGTTTATGTCACATATCGTACAAGCATCTCCACTTTTGGGATAGTTTCGTGGATTTATCTTCACTCCTGTTTATCAACCTGACTGCAGCAGCGATCCAGTACATTACTTGATGAACGTAACGGGACAGAGAGGAGAGAGTTAAAAGAAAAGAGAGAACCAGAGTCTCCGTAAAGTAATCTGGCTGTTTGGGGTCAAATAAACAATTACATGAGTAACGGAAATAAACACAAATGAACATCGTTAAACAACCAAAACTGCTCATAAAGAAATCCCTCCGATGTTCCTCAGACACAGACGTTTACAGATGAGGTCGTGATGTGTTTAGTCTCTTTCTGATCACACCTCACTATAAGACCAGCATGCAGAGGGGTGCACAGGTGGGCGCTGGGCGTGAAAATGACAACAATCAGTCTGAAACTAGCAATCACGCTGTGAGTGGAGCGCTAGATAGAGCCCTCGGACTCTCTCCTGGGTTTTCAATATCGTTGCAAACAAGGACGCAACTCACCAAAATAAAAATAGGCTCAATAAAAAAAAGCTGTAGTTGTTTTTAAAGACAATTAAAGACACGTTATATCTTTAACATGCTGTTTCCTTTCACAAATATAATTCAAATATCGCAATTTGTGCTTTTACTGGGGTTTACAACATGTATAAGTCTTACGATGACGTTGCCAGGTTTAGTTCTATTCTGTCTGTTCGGAACCAAAACCGAAACCGTAGCTAAAGTGAATGATCCACTTGATTGTTATGAACCCAGTGACCTGAACTTCAACACAACCCTCAGAGTGGACTTTACATTTTTAACCCTCATGACAGGTTAAGACCTCATCCTTTAGTCTCGTGAACACTGAGGTTTCTGTCGCTGTATCATTAAATATAACCACTTTCGAAGCGTGATGCGAAAGGTTAATCATGATGTCACCACTGGACCATGAAGTGTGCAGGAAGGAAACCGTATTTAACAAAGGAAACCATCCGTCCAAGCTGCAACCTCTGACCTTCCCATTCCTAACCTCGCCGTGTGCAGGGACACAAGTACTTCACCTTTCTTTGTTCCAGGCCACAACATCTTCACCTCCGTGTGACTGAGACCGAACATGTAGTCGCTTTTAGCTCGTCGGTGTCCTGGAGCTCCTTCTTTCCTTCCAAAGAACAAGAAAAAAAAACTGGGCATGCAGCCTGAGCTACTGCTGTTGTCTGATCCCGCCAACAACACACCAGAGCAGAAAACTCCCATTATCCAGTACAGCACACACACACACACACACACGCCGCGCTGTCCTGTCAACAACAGCTTCCACACATCTGGGAAAAATATGTTTAGTACTTGAAGCCTTTGTGGCCAACATGTTGTAGTCATTACACAAACATGTTCATCTTTTATCTCGCTCTGTTGTCCTCCCTCCACTCTATGCCCCCCCAGCTTCTGCCTCTTTCTCACAGTAGGTAACACAACGACATAGCAATGTATTGAACTACTTTTCCTGGAAATATGCAAAGGAAACATGTCAAATGTCACCCCTTTAAGATTTTTGCCCCAGTAATTCCATCCACAGGCAGTCAGTTGTGGCTGTCATGCTAATCCTCTTAGACTGAGGGACTCTGACGCTGACATTCCTGTTTGGTTGGGTGTATTATTTCATTCAACTCGCTTGTATGTAAACAGAAAATAACCAGGTTAATCCATGCGAACTGTTCATGCTTCTCAAATTCCACACAGGCCGAAGGACAACTCTGGTATTTATTTAATTTGTAGGGAGTGAAATCATTTCATCATCTACCTGCATGAACACTATTCCTGACTTCAAGGTGAAAACTTCAATTAGGCATTCAAATTATCTTAATGTCGCTGTAGCCACTAGCTGCTGTTAGCAATAGCTCAATCCGCTGTGCAGCTAGGTGGTATGATTATCTGACGGGAGTCTGCTCACGCTGCAACCAGCTCGACCGGGCTCATCTGAAAATGAGGAGATTTTCAGTGTGGTACTGCTCATGTTTCACCTGCTGCTAGATCTCAGCAGCTCATTCGGTGAGTACAGTGTCATTATTATCATTATATAACAAAGGGAATTATGGCAGAATCATAAGAATTTGATGGAATTATGCTTTAAGTAGCACAGATCTTCACTCACATGCCCTTTGAGCAATGCACTAAACCCTTACAATCCACTCTACCTTGTGGCTGTCTCCAAGAAACCAGACTGACATCTAAAATTATCCACATTTCTACTTTGCGTTCAAGGACAGGAATTCCCCTGCACGCTCAAAGAGATATTGTCCTCCGGTTCTACTCTCTAGGTTGCCCGGAGCAACAAAACACGGCAACATTCGGCATCGCTCCCCTCTGCAGCCTGACCTTTTTCACTGGAAACTCTGAAGGTCACTCATGAGGTCCCTGTAACACACCCTCCTTTGATACACCACCAGTTTTAGAGGCGCTCGCAGGCCGAGCGGGGGCAGGGTGTTCGGTTCGAGGGCGCTTTAAATCGAACAAGAATACGATTGTCTGTGTGAGCAGCGGCTCTTATCTGCAGGCCGCAGCACTAATCATCCTGACAGCACGCCTCGGTGGGACAGGAGGAGCCATTTTAAGACCGGGCATCCATAAAAGAGCCTGCGCGCGTCGATGAATTATGCATGAGGGGAAACGCAGGCGTTACGGTAAATTGCTGTGATGTCATCCGCCGCCAATAGGGGGTTTCGCTGTGAGTCATGCAGTTACATGGTGGATGGGCAATGACAAACGGGGGGCGTTTGTGTAGGTGTGGATGTGTGGAGGTGGTGGAGCAAAGTACTGTTGTCATCATAATGATACTGATGGGAGGACAGGCTTCCTGTAATATACATTTATCAAAGAGGAAGTATGTTTCTGTAGAGATTTTACAGCAAAAACCTAAATATATATATAAGAAATGAAAGCCCTCCACAGCCTGGATCTATCTATCTATCTATCTATCTATCTATCTATCTATCTATCTATCTATCTAGATCTGTTGGGCTGTTTTTTGTTTCGTCTCTGTTTGGGTTTTTTTTTGGGTCAGGAGGTCGCAGCTGACTGAGACTCACAAGAGCTGGTTAATTAGCTAAACGCAGTGGTTGTGAAGGAGCATCAGACAAGTCAACCTAGATCAATTATGTCCCATCATTTGAGCCTTTTGCACCTCCTCCACTGTCCACGTGACACTAACAATGGGCCGACTTGACAATCAGACGATGGGAATGGAAATGTGAGAGAAGAGGATGAGCTGCCATCGCTTTAAAATCAATAAAAAGGCAGAAGGAAGTCCTCGATCATTCGCAGCTAATGGTCATCACTGCCTGAAGCTGTGCTGCGGTCCTGCAGCCAGCAGGAACGAGTGAGCTCCCTGCTGGTGAAGGAACAACACTGCTGCTACACATAAGCTACGTAGAGGAAACCTGTACACATTAATCTAAAATGGGCCTCCAGGTTTCTGATTATCTGTGTTGGCTTAAGGACGTGTTTGACTTGAACTGTAACATGTACAAATGCTTTCTGCACCCTTATTTATATTCAATATTCATTTTACATTATAAGAAAGATCACCATAATCTAGATTATTGTGTCCAAAGATGCCACATTTTAAAAGAATTGTCTAAAAAGATGTACGAGACAGAATATTTTCATTTCATTAGGTGCAGTATTTCACTTATAGCTTCAGGGCAGGGTTGTAATAAGCTGATCGTAAAATATATGACCCTGTCAGACAGTGTGGAATAAGATACATTATTAAAACATTAAAGCTACTTAACGGGGACAGAAGAGAGAACGGTGTGTTAAAAACCTCCTCAGCTCCGACAGAAGTTTATTTTAAAGGGTTTTTCAGTGGAAATTATGTCTAAAACGATGCATTAATAGAATATTTCCAATTGTTTGAGTGATGCAGCCATAAAAACAATATTACATGACTTCAGCTTTAGAGGAACTATTCTCTAACTTGGGTGTTTGTACCACTGGTGGATCATTAGCTCCCTTTAGTGGTTTGCGCAGGGATCCCAGAAATAGGCAATTTTTTTGAAGTTCATTTAAAAATATATAAATGGAATCGAAATATTACATGTACTTTATGATTTAAAATACTTAAACTGAAATGCATTTTGTCGTTTCTGTAATATATTTGTAGCTCGTCGCGTGTGCACGTCATCCATGATTAAATCTATTACGAGAGGATCTCAAACTGTGATGGAGTGACAGTAAGTGGAGGGAAAACGATGCAGTGAGCGTCGAGTGGCTGTCGGGATGTTAAACAAGGCAGCTGAAGCTTTCTCACGGTGCAAAACAGTACGCAGATGTGACCTGACGTCAGTACGAGCCTAATATTACACAGTGTAGAAAGTGTGACAAACACAGAGTAGAGTAAATAATTTGGTAATTATAAGATTTTTGATTAATTTCTTTTTCTTTCTGTTAGGAGATCGATACCACTCATGTGAGTGGCTTGAATGAGAAGCTAGCTCCAGTAGCTGGTTAGCTTAGCTTCATACAAAAAAGTTTTCACTCTTATATATTTTTATGGATGACACAAGTAACATAAAACATGCTAATTTTGTGATTTTATTCGAACCTTTTGATTGCCTCCTCTGTCTCCCCTGCTGAGCTGATGAACACACGTGACAGCTGTAGCGATCAATCTTGTCATGAAAGCAAATAGCATATTTCCTTGAAGAGTTGACAAGTCTAATCTAGTGTTTATGGGATGTTTTCTGGTAGTATAATTTTTTTTCATAACTTAAGGAGCAGGGTTCAGGGCTGCTACGTCCATTTCCTGGCAGACTTCATCACATGATTGTCGTCTGCACGTTGGCATTAGTCGTGGATGTGTAGAGGTTCAAATTCTTCTATTTTATTTTTTTGCAGCACTTACACTCCTTTTCTGTTTAGCTATTATGAAGGGTTGGGGTGAGGGAACACCTCAAAGAAAAGACCAACAAAAACACCTTCTCTATATTAAGTTTATGGGGAGATGACTGCTGTTGTCAAGGTCAGAAATGAACATCAACATGGAAAAAGTAAAACGAGATGTGAACACATTCAATTCCATGACACCTGCTGATGAAGATAACATAATATAACCAAGATTCAAGGGCCTTTAACTGTCATATACACAAGTAAAATGTGTAGTTAGATGCTCATTAAGATATGTAAATGGACCGATATATAGCAGGAACACAATAATATGCAGTTTTACAGTATGTGTAGCTCCATCTAGGGGCTCCACCATGTGCATTGCAGTTTATGTTAAGTTAGCTCGAAGTAAATATGATTCTCTAATGGTTAGACATTGGGCCATAAAGTAGAAGCAATCGGAGACAAGGAAGGTTGACAAGAACAACAAATGAAGAGAAACAATTCTGTCTCGACACCTTCAGGCAGCCGTTAATGCTGCAGACACTGTCAGCAGCTTCCCCTGTGAGCCTGGCTCCCAATATACCGACTCTCACTTGGCAGGAGCTAGCTCAGAAGCTAGCTCAGTTTCCATAGTTACGCTCTCCTCCGTCCCCACTACCCATCGCTCCCCTGCTTCTGAGCGATGCAGGAAGTGCAGCGATGGAGGAAGCAGTGCCATAGTCTCCAGCGTGGCACATTAACCTACTTCCCCACCAGCCGGGGATGTAACCCGGACGCAGAATGGGAAAGATTTAGGACGGGGGAAAAAGGATGGAAGGAGGAGAGGATGCGGAAGAGATGGGATGGAAGGGGAGATGACGGGGAGGCAGAGAGAAAGGGAAATGGTGGAGATGCAGAGGGATGGGAAAGGAGGGAAAGGGGGGGAAAATGGAGAGACGTGACTAGGAAAGGAAAGAACGAGCAGAGAGGGAAGGAGATGGAACTAAAGGGTGATTAAGGATAGAAATTTGAAGTAGTGAAAGATTGTAAATGTACTGCATGTTGATCTTTTAAACCTTTCAAAATAAAACCGAAAAAATAATCTCCTCTGCAAATTATGAATCAATCATCAACACAAGCAAATCTCAGATCCTAACAATGAATCTACGCTGCATGTAGAGACTCACCTGATAGACTAAACAGTGACATGATGCCAGATACTATATAATTTAGTGTGCTGGCAACCACAGAAAACCTCACATTGCTCAAACTCAATGACTGTAGCCTAATGACACAGTTTCTCTTCTGCCCATGTGCAGAGCATCCCTCTGCATCCCCCCTGCACTGAGTGGTCCTGATGAGAGGATGGAGATTCCCTCTCTCTTTCATCTGCTCTCTTCACATTTTCAACCAGGATTACCAGAAAAAAAACAAACCGATAAGACAACCTTGCAACACAGCTTCCACCAGGCAACTAACGAGAAGAGAAGCCGGCTCTCTTGTACATTTTTCCACAGAGGAAACCAGCTCGTCTCGTTCCACCTGAAAGTGTGAAATATGAAGAGAAAGATGAGGAGGACCAATTTAAACGACTTACCGACATGAGTGATGACACACTGCACCCTCTGTAGCAGCTCCTGGACCGACATCTCGTCTTCTCTCAGCCAGCACAGCATCTCAGGGTGTGGGTCGCATCCACTCTCCTCCCCTTCTCTCTCGCCGCTCTCTCTCTCTCTCTCTCCCTCCGCTGCCACGCCTCCTCTCCTCACCCTTCCGTCCGCGACAATCTCCCGTCCG
>OMLP01034435.1:10952-31154 GCA_900302685.1 Spondyliosoma cantharus
GGGGGTGGATGGACGGGTGGGGGTTAATAGGTCCATGAGAGAAATCCTGGTGCCTGGAGCTGAGCTCTGCGTGGACTGGAGCGAGAGGAGCATCCACTGACTCTCAGTCTGAAATATTAGATGTTATTAGATTTAAAGGTGGAGGGAAACAACAAATACAATCGTTTTTATATCAGCATTGTTTGTTTTTGAGTCACTTATAAAGCAATATCCTCCTTTTGTTCCACCGTCATTATCTCATGAGGGCTCAAACAAAACAAATCAATAGCCTCCAACCCATCATTTGTCATTCTTGTTACGGCTGCCCGGGTTCATTCTCAGATCCTGCTCCACATTTTCATTAACGCAAACAATGCCAGGCAAGTGCATTTGCATCTTTCTGTGAGGCTGTGGCTCCTGGGACTGTGGGGAGATTGCCTGGGAGACGAAACCATTAGCCCAGAGACATCTGCACTCAGCCTCCTCCTGTCAGCCAATTACAGGCCCGAGTGAAAGCTTCCAAACAACAGAAACAGCAGCTGGCAGACAAAGCAGAGCATGGGCATAATCCTGGAAAATATGTGCTCTATCTATTACTGTCAATCTGCAATTTATAAATAAATAAATACATAAAAATAAATAAATACATTTAAAAAAAAGGTGAATGTTTTTTTGTTTTTTTTAATTTATGATTATAATTCATTAAGATAAAATCCAAAAGTTTGGAATATCATGTGTTGTGCATTAACAAAGCAGAGAGGAGGAGAGAGGAGAGATAAAGGAAAGAATAGGATGGGAGTAGGCATGAGCGAGGAAATGAAGGGGGCGGGACCCACTCCAGCATCCGCAGCATCTGATTGGAAGCCAGGAAATGTCGTCACCGGAAGTCAGTTTCTCCGCCAGGGCGGGAAGACGCTGCTGCTGCTGCTGCTACACATGTCAACAAGCCGACTGTCTCTAACCCTGAGACAAGCAGCTATCTCAAGAAATATCACAGTTGGGCTTTGGAACGCAGTTATTCCGACTGTGGGATATTAAAGTCAGAGTTTGTCTTAACAGCGGCTGATAAAAGTAAGTGCGACACGTCTTTGTGCAGAATTCAGAGCTAACAAGAGGCTAATACTTTAAGCTAATAGTAAACAGGCCACTACTGGCTAACTTTGCTAGATGGCTGATGTTAGCATGTTAGTTACTGTTACATCTAACGTTAATTTATTCCATAGCAGCTAAGTTAATTTACATCAATCGCTATCATTTGTTAAGCCAAACGAAAGCTTTCATTATCTGCAGGCCAAACTTCGTTCAAAAACAGGTCATTTTTAATTCCATTCTTCAAATATCAAACATGGCTACGCCATTCGGACAAAGTTACTTTTCTGTTATTTTTAACTCGTTTAAATCGACTGTTCGGCATCTAACACTAACCTTATTATCCGCGGTGTAATTCGTTGCATGTGTTATCTCTTGTAGGAAGCTAACTGATGGCGAGATGTGACCCCTTTTTAAAATGATCACATTGTTCATATTCACATTGGTTTGCACAGCAGTGGTTCTGTGTTTATCACAACTAATGTTTTGACTGTTCTTAAATTTTCGTGTTGCTTAAATCACTCTGACAAATTACCTATTTATCAGAAGTCTGAGTGCAGCAGGGGTTTTGTTTGGTACAGAAGTTTGGACCTTCTGACCAACAATCTAATATTGCATTGTGTATTGTACATCCAAAAAAAACTTGTAGCTGTAACTTTTTATGTGTGTGTGTGTCGTCATCTGTAGGTCTGTTCATCCCTGGGTGTTTCTGCTGCGTAGGAGTCATGCAGGCCTTTTTCAAAGGAGGAACTGTTCAGTCTACTAGACCTCAGAAAGACAAGGCAGCAGGAGGACCCAGCACAGAGAAGAAAGCCAAGGCTATCCCTTGGGTAGAGAAATAGTAAGTGTAAACCACAAAGGTATAGTGTACAGTATGTCTGTTTCTGAAGTCACAGAATCACAGGCACTATTCTGTGTGTGACGGCTGCTGTTGGGGACAGACACTGTTTTTTGGGTGAAAGTGTGGCGAAGAGTCGATCAGACAGACACGATGACAGCCGCTTTTCCGTATAAATTTGCCATTTTTCTCCTATAAGTTGTCAAACACAATACCCGCTTACACATTTCTGTGGTTTGGTCTTGTAACATTGCTTTGTGGGTTGAAGTGTGGGACGTTTGTCTTATATTTTGAGTGATATCCAGCTAAGGATCTGTTTTGTTGTCAGACTGTTATCGGCATTAGAATGTCACATCTGGCTTATACTTTCACATAGAGGTCGATTCACCTCTGTTACTATGTCTGCAGAACAAAACTGTCCCCCAATTCTGCCTCTGTAACTTATACAGACGTTGATGTAGACTAATGAAGCCTTGAAAAAGGCAGTGTGAAAACAAATGGACATGGATGAAAACTTCTTGGCGGAGGTTAATGAGTGTGTATAATCAGGGATGGTGATGAAACATTCCTTTGCGAGCCTTCATCAGATGTAATTAATTACTGAGTCAACATGCTGAATAAATCTTAATGGGCTGTGTTTTTGCAGCAGGCCAAAGTGTGTTGATGATGTGGCCTTTCAGGACGAGGTGGTGGCCGTGCTGAAGAAGTCTTTGGAAGGAGCAGATGTAAGTATCAGGCTCTTATGATGACATTATTGTTTTCCAGGTCTCTAGTGGGAAAATGTTGTTTAAAGAGCAGAAATGACTTTTTCAGACACTTCCATGAGCTCTGTTGCTGTAGTTATGAATAATAGCTCAACACATTACAGTATACAGAGGAGCACAGACGTGTTGGATCCATACAGCTGAATAAACTTGTATTCCATTTTCCTAATGTGAAGGAGTCATGAGAATCACAATCACAATACAGATGTTCTCAGTTTTATGTGCACAATGTTTTGTGATATCTGGTTCTGAAATGTCTGTGGCCAGAAAAATGTATAGTAGCTAATTTATACAGCACCTTTTTGTAAAACTGACTTTAAAGTCACTTGAAATTCAACATTTTGTTTGTATTTAAAAAAAAAATGTTGGCTAACAAGGCTATTCCATTGGGATCACAGCAACAGCAATACAGAGTTACAGCAGTACATTTACTGAAAAAGCTCACTCAAATAAAATCAGATGAAACACCAGCACACAGACAACCTGAACTCACTGGATTCATTCGTAGTTTTAAAATTATTCAGTGGTTCAATATTCTGCAGTTTAAGATCAATCTGTGCAGTGGGTGCCGAATAACCTCAAAGCTTTCTTTCCCAGTTCAGCACAGACTGTGGGAACAGCAGATCGCAAAATGTCATGATTAAATATACGCAGGATAAATTGAATCCTTCTGTCCACGTTTAGCAACATGTTTGAGCATGATGGTCAACCCGAGGTCACTCTCAATGTGTGTACGTCTTGCTATCTGCTCAATATTACAGTAAAGCAGTAATATTTTACAAAGTATGAAGGTAATGATTAAATAAAATAAATGAAATCATGTCTCAGTCTGCAGTCAGTCTGTGTTGTCCTATGAAGCCATGAAGTCTCACCAGTTTTTGTTAATTGCAGCTTCCCAACTTGCTGTTTTACGGCCCTCCTGGAACAGGAAAGACGTCCACCATCTTAGCTGCTGCCAGAGAGCTTTACGGGTGAGTGAACTGGGTTGTGGGTAAGAAGCATTGATTTGACTTTTTTTTTAGTTTAATCATTCACCTGTTTTCTTTCTCTTTGCTTCCCTCTTGTATCTCGTCCTCCTCCAGCCCGGAGCTGTACAGGCAGAGGGTGCTGGAGCTCAACGCCTCTGATGAACGTGGCATCCAGGTCGTCAGAGAGAAGGTCAAGAACTTCGCTCAGCTCACGGTGGCTGGGACTCGCACAGAGTGAGTCAGCATTGATTGCATCACATGCACGCTCAAATTATAGGACAGTTTTTCTGTTAGTTGCACTGTAGCAACAGTGTGAACTTGAAAAACCATTCATCTCTCTTGGGATGAGTCATTTCACATGCTTCTCTCAGTCAGGAAATTCCTAACAAACTCAAAACTAATAAAACTTCCACTTACTGTGTTTGTTTGTATCTGTAGTGGGAAGTCATGTCCTCCTTTTAAGATCATCATCCTGGATGAGGCCGACTCCATGACGGCACCAGCTCAGGCTGCTCTCAGGCGGACCATGGAGAAGGAGTCCCGCACCACCCGCTTCTGCCTCATCTGTAACTACATCAGCAGGTCAGCTGACATAAAACAGTCATCTACACACAAACACACTGTGTGATTGACCCTGACCCAGCTGCATGTCTGTGTGTTCTGTAGGATTATTGAGCCTTTGACCTCCAGATGTTCCAAGTTTCGCTTCAAGCCTCTGGCGAACCAGATCCAAGAAGAGCGCCTGCTGGACATCTGTGAGAAGGAGAACCTCAAGTACACCAAAGAGGTAAGATGAGCTGTAGTGTTTAACTGTGAGAAACTTTCCATCTGCAGCTTAGCTCTCACTCTACAACAAGTTGAATGTTTTTAATTACAGATATACTAAACAATAACTGATATCCAAAGTGTGTCAGCCAGTAAAAAGACTTCTGTGAAGGCCTCCTTGGAGCACAAACACTTTTGGGTTAGCTTTCCAGTTTAAGCAGGAGCAAGGGAATGTCAAATCGGGGAAACGTTTTCACCAGTAACTCCAGATTCCCAATAGGTTTAGAAATACACCAACACTAGCTGGAGACACTGTGTGCCAGGAGAGGGCAGCAGAAATCCAGCATATATCTAGATGTTTTCTTTTGAGCTGTGTGCGCATGAATTCATGTGCATTGTTATTGAAAATAATAATATAATTGACCAAAAAAAAAAGACAAGTGACCACATGGATTTAACTAAGCAAATAGGTCAGAACCTTCCATTGGATAATTACTGCAGTGATTAATGTTTCAGCAGGCAACAAGTTATTTAACCTTAACTGATGCAGTGAGTAGCTTCTCATTTCTTAAACAGCAATGTCAGAAGACACTTCATGTGCTCGTGGAAAAGATGTTACTCTGTTTCAGAAGGGTCAAATTATTGTCCTGCATATACATCAAGAAAGAAAACCACTAAGGAGATGCTGAAACAACTAAAAGTGTCCAACACATTATTAAAATCTGGAAGTCTTTGAGGACGAAATGTGGTTGAAAAATATCTTGAATGATCGTGATTGGAGGTCACTTAAACTTTTGGTGAAATCAAATAATTTAAAAAAATCATGGCTATGTTTAATAGTGAAAGTAAGAGCATTTCCACCAACACAATGTGAGGAGGACTCAAGGGATCGGGACTAAACAGCTGTGTAGCCTGAAGGAAAACAACTACTTATCAGTGAGGCTAATCAGAAAAAGGGGAAGGAAAAGGGTAATGTGGTCTGAGGAGTGCAGATTTACCCTGTTCCAGAGTGATGCACCCATCATGCCTACTGTAGGTTGACTGTTGGTCAGGTCTTGCTTCATCAAATTATGTGCCCTAAAAAGGAGGTCAGCTTTTAGATGACAGTGCCATGATTCATCAGGCTCAAATTGTTAAAGAGTGGCTCTGAGATCATGAGACATTATACCGTTGAGAATCTTTGGGATGTGCTGGAGAAGACTTTACTCAGCGGCCTGACTCTCCCATCATCAATACAAGATATCTGAACGGACGTTAATGTTGTGTCATTGCATAAGCTTATCTAAACGCTGCCACAGAATCTAAAGATGCTCTTAGCCCTCCTAGCTTGTACTGTTTGCCAGGACAGTAGAACAACTGTGTAAAAAATGAAGTATGAAGATTTAAAAGAAGAAACAAAAGATCCTATCCTGCCAGTCGAATGCTTCAAATGATATTTTTAAAGGGCATCCTAACCAGTTCAGTTGATTTGATCTTTTAGTCCAGGAGTGTTGAGGAATGTGTTTATCTTCACCGGGTGAACACGGGGTGCAATTCACTCAGAGCTGAAATTCCTTTTATGTCGGAGAACTGCAGCTGTTGAAGTCACAGTGTGATGACCGTTTCTGTTTCTATTTAGAGTATAGCAGCATTGGTGAAGGTGTCTGATGGAGACTTGCGGAAAGCCATCACCTTCCTCCAGAGTGCTGCACGCCTCAACGTCGACAAGGAGATCACAGAGAGCGCCGTCACTGAAATAGCCGGGGTGAGACGTCTGTGTGTCATAAAGACTGATGAACTGCTGTTGGGCCATTTATTGACTGCAGTTAAAAAGTCCTGCACACCTGGAATCTTGCTTTAGTATATTCCAGTCATGTCACTCTGTTGTGCTCTCATAGGTCGTACCTGACAAGATGATTGACCACTTGCTCCAGATCTGCCTCAAAGGAACATTTGAGAAACTAGAGGTGGCAGTCAGGGTAAGTGTTCTCATATTTCAGCCCTTTGTACCTGTGTTTGTGCCACCTTGTTTTCTTGTTCGTGTCTCTATTTGAAATATTTTAGACTTATAGTTTCAGGCAAGTAAACACCACTTTTTAAAATGACTAAAAGAGCCATTTTTATCTGTGACATTTTGCAGTTGCCTTGACTCACGTACATGTAACATCATGTTCTAACATACTGAATGTGTCGTCTGTCAGAACATGGTGGATGAAGGCTATGCAGCCACACAGATCCTGACTCAGCTCCATGAGTCTATCATAGAGCAGGACCTGAACGACAAGCAGAAGTCAGCTATCACAGAGAAGATGGCGGTAAGTGATTCCAGTGGAGCTCCAGGGGTCCTGGAGGAACATTGGGCTCCTTTTTGATTCGGCACAAAAATGTAGTGATTGGATGGATCAGATGGATCATGTTGTATGCTCGCTGTACAATAAATAATCAGAGCAGCAAATCTCAGTATAGGCAACAAATAACACCTTCCAAGTTTTTACATGGTGGGAAAGTAGAAACAAATGGGTATTTAGTTGGTTATGATTTTTATTCTAAATCAAAAATGAACAAAACAAGCTCTCAGTTTGGACAAACAAAATCAAAAGCAGTGTCAGAAAGAAAGAAAAAAGTTGGTAGCGTTCTGTTAGCCTGCAGCTGCAGTTCCAGATACTCGAGACATCCTGTGCACAAGAAGACGATCAACAGGCTGCGTCAGAAACTCTGGGTTTAGTCTCTTTCAGAGAGCCGTTGATTCTTTTGGGAAGAGAAGCTGTACGCTCTGTCTCAAGAGTTGTATTGTAACACAGTAGAGAACTGAAGAGAGGATCTGCATTGGATCAGGTTTATTTGAGCTGATAACCATAAATTAAAATACGCCTGGATGGACCCCAGTAATCCTGTTCACGATCTTACTTGATGAAAGGAGGGAACATGATAAGTGTTACTACATTCGTCTCATATTTCACACAAATTCATTCATATTATAACATTATTTTTTCTAACTAATTGCTAATGAATTATGAATAATTGGATTCAGTTATGATTTACTGACGGGCCTTTAAAACTAACTGTAGAACTCAAATGGAATGTGGAGTTTTACAAACTAATTAGCTTGACGGATCAGGAAACTGCTGTGTGGCCTTTAATGCGCAGGCAGATATGACGCATTTTAAATCTGTGTAGATACACAATACTGAGTTTCCTTTAGTGGTTTATTACTTCATACAGCTGGGTTTAGTCTGCAGGCAAGTTTCTCTGAAAAATTAAACCTTTTGAAGACAGTAACAGGAAAAAGCGGCACTCCTGCTAATTTGCTTGAAAGGAACACCGCAAGAGGAAACATCTGATGTGAAGTGTCTCGGATTTTGAATATAATCAAACATACCATTCAATCGTCTCAATGACTTTATGATATTTTGCCATAATACACTTTGATGAGTCGTGTAGAAGTTACTAAATCCTCAGTTTGTGCTTGTGTTTCCCCTCTGGTTCAGGTTGTGGGTAAATGCCTGTCAGATGGTGCAGATGAGTACCTGCAGATGTTGAGTCTGTGTTCGGTCATCATGCAGGAGGCCTCGCAGAACAACTAAAGCCCCATGAAGCACAATCTCCTCTCCAGGGAGAGCAGGACCAACAGCCTCACTGACATGTCAGCACTTCACCTGGATTCATCCGAGTTACAGTTCAGGATGTCTGCCAGTGGATAACGGATGATAACGGTGTTTACTTTCTCTCTGTATTTTAGCAGACGCAGCACTCTGGGACGAGCGCTTCAATAGATAAAATGTGAACACACTCGGAAACTGTCTTACTGTTAACTCAGCCATCAGGTCTCTCTTTATTCCCTTTCGTTCATGTACCTACTCACCAACGCATTGCTGTACACTTTTTGCATTTTGGAAAGTAATAAATAATTTGTTGTATCTTTTCAGTCTTTGAGTCATGAGCAATGATTTCAAGGAAACAGACATCCAGAGGAAGAATTACCGCATCATGCTGGTATGCCTTCGTGTACTAGCGAAGTTACGTCTCCACAGCTGTGGAGTTAAATAATGGCCAGAACATTACTTGCAGAATATTATGAGGTCACAGTGCATTTTAACCTCTGACCTTTTTGATATCAGATGTCATAACTTCACCATTTTATCCTATTCGACAGTGCAAAGTGAAAAAGACAAAAGTCCACAGCAGAGGGAGTAACTCTCCCACAGAAAACACTGCCTGAAACACCTGGTTTGTAGTCGAGCCTTTACTTCTGTAACTTATGTTCGTCACAATGTAACAGGTGTTATATTAATATATATTTTCATATGTATTATAACCTTTATACACTCAAGTCAGTCAGCAGACATACAGTTATTCCTGCTGTAGCTGCATTATTTTAAATCACACTACCTTGCTTGGCATGACCTCTGATTGGCTGCATCCTGCCCCTTAAGTACTGCATGTGCATCTCTCACCAAAGATGGAACAGAGGCCAGATGTCTCACTCTAGCTAAAATGGAGCGTTGAAGACACATTGTGAAAAGGGGATGCTGCAGCAATGCACCACATGAGAAAAATCATGTTTTTTTTGTTTTTTTTTTATTAAAGCATGTAAAGCTATTCTACCAAGATTCTCAAATAACAGTAAGAATGTGTATTAGTAATAATATGACTTCTTTAAAACAGTTTGGCTTCTCCATTTTTTTTTTTTTGCTTTTAGCTGCAATTTAAAAAAATAAATAGATAAAAAAAATGTACAGTTAGACAGTTAAATCTGTCTTTTTTTTTTTAATGTTTTAATGTTAAATTGATAAAAAGTTGAATTAAACATCTGCCGGATGACACGCCGCCGCACCGCGCACACGGTTTCCATGGCGACGCGGGGAGGGGAGGGGGGAGGTTACACCCACCGGAAACGGTCTCTGCAGTGCCAGCAGAAAAATGAAAAGGAGGCAGACCTCACATCTCTTTTACTGACTTTTAATTTTCCCCACATATCAGCCCGCACTCATGTGTGCTGGACGCCACGGTCGTGCCGGAGCAGTGCGGACATACCCGGTGGCATGACCGGACTCCCGTGCGCGCGGTTTGACGAAGAAGTGCACCGACTGTTTTGGAAACATCGCACCGGCCGAGAGTAGACTGTGTGTGGGAGAAGGCAGAGCGGTCCTGCCCCCCTTCAATGACCAACCATCACTGCTAGCGATAAAAGCCTCGCTGGCGACAACCGCAACCATGGAAGGCTCCCATGAGTATCCTTGAGTAGCGGTGCTCCTGAGCTCTCGGCCCGTAGCAGAAACGGTTTCAGTATGCCCGACCGGTGGTCCTCCATGAGGCTCTCAGTTGCCTGATATTACCGTAACGGGCCTGCTTTTTCCATCTGGAAATTTCTTGGCAGGGGAAAGCAGGCCAGCTAGCACCGCTAGCGCTCGCCTCTTTCGCGCTGCACCTCTGGGCTTTGACCAGACCACGGCATTGACACTGCTGCCTGTCAATTCGAGGACATTTTAACTCCAAAACAAAGTATTTTATGGGATTCATATCGGCGAAAGAGAAGCGGGCCTAAAGAGCCAAAATGGTGAACTGGAGGCGGCTGCTGCGAATGTCCAACCGATCGTTCCTGGCCTTCATATTCTTCTTCTCCATGTCCACCACTTGTCTCTACTTCATTTATGTGGCTCCTGGAATAGGTTAGTTAACACTAAACGCATTACGAGGCTGCAGTTAATGTGATTCTGTCCGGATTATCTCCCGCAGCTTAACGAGCTCCGGCTGCTGTCACGGTCCATCCCATCCTAACGGTTAAAAACCGTTAGCTAACGAAGCTAACTAGCCCAGTGCTAGAAACGGTCCAACCCCGGGCATGTTGGCCGGCTCGTCCTCGCTCATATGTGATGTTACAGGGCGAGATGCGTCTCACGGGTAGCCAGGAGAGAGAAATGCCGTCTTTGCGTGTTATTTGTGGGTGATGTGTGCTTTTGCTTGGCGTTGTTCAGCGGACGTGTGAGTGAATGAATGAACTGTGGGCATCAGTGCTAATGGGAATGTCAGGGATTCCTCACATCAACACAGACGGGTCGAGCCAGCCCACGACTGGGCTCCAGACGTGTGGGCCATAATGTACCAGAGGTTACCTTCTATAAATGTGTGCACTTTATTTGGATTTCCACCTGAATATTTTTTTTTTTTAAAAGATGAGTCATTGTATTCCCTCAGAGTTGTGACTGTAACAGCCTCCGTGGTGTGATGGTTGACTACATCTCATTCCTGGTGTACAGTGAAATATGTAAATGTTTGAGCAAGTCTGATCAGATCTGTCTGGTCCACTGCACCAGCTGCACATATCTTGAAGTGAAAGTTTCTGTGAGGATGTTTACGCCCTCAGTGGTATGAATGTGTGGTGGGCTGGGCAGGTTTCAGTTGCTGCATTGTTGTCGTGTGTTCCTTTTTTTAGTTGATTGGATGTTTTTACAGTGTATTGTATCTGATGCCGCAGGGACGCGGTTGTGAGCGGACTGGAAGGTCGTGCTCTCAGTTGAGGCTTTTACTGGCAGTCGGTGGTAGTCATGCTTTCGGGGGGGAAGAGAAGCAGTTCTGGGAAAATTCACTGTTGGGTGTTGACATCCCGTCTTGATGTCCGGCAGGATGAGTGCAGATGTAAAGGGATAACATGGCCCAGACGGGATGGGAGTGCTTTATAGATTTTGACTGTGTTCAGGCTGCAAAATTAACTTCTTGTCCACCAGATTGACCACAGTGAATGGCCAACTCAATAGATTGTATTGATTGTATATTTGACTGGTGGCCTGTGATATTTTCTTTGTGTCCTGTTTATTGATTTGCTGAACTGCATCAGATAAAGTAAAATATAAAGAGGTGGTCATGTGGTTTTGCCCACCATATATAAAGGAGATTTAACCAGTATTGTGTTGGTGTTTGTTAACAAAAGTGGAAGCAGTGAAACAGGTCTACCCTTATTATACGATTACCTATTATTATATTATGGATTAGAATCAGTTTTTAAAGTAGCAGGTGCACTATGATTATAAGGCTTCGAGCTTATGATCACACAGATTACCCCAAATGTTTACTTACCTCCAGTAACAAGCATTTGGAGGAAAAAAAGGCACATTTATTACTTATTCTCAGTATCAACTCTTCGTAGTGTTGGGTAATGTATCGATTATTATCTTGGTAGTGATATGAGACTATATGCTCATGATAAGCGTTGTCTTTTCCTGTTTTTAAAGGCTGCGTTACAGTAAAAGGGTGTAATTTCCTGCCTTGGAGATGACGAGCCATGTTAGAAAACCACAGTGTATTCAAGTCGTGTGTTTTAGAGCCCTGTTTTGTTTTAGACACAGAAAAATGTGTTGCTGAAGCTGTTCTGGAGGCTTGTGCTGCCTCAACACCTTAGCCACTCTATACCTGGTGTTTTGTTCCACTCATGCTTACATTGCACATGGTTTGAAACGGCAGGCGATGCTGGCCGGAGCTTGTCATGGGGAAGTTCTTTTTATATTCTTTTATCCGAGCTGTGTGTGAAACGGCGGTCTGTGTGAGAACATGTCTGTGGATGCAGGTCTCTTGTAGCCTACTGTATGTTGCTGACACATTTTCTGCATTTTTCCTGGGATTTGTGCACAGCAGGCTGCTGCACAGGCTCTGTGCCACGCTCCAGCTGAGAATTTAATTTAACGACTCGGGACCGTCATTTCACGCTTTGCTTGTTCTGCCTTTGCTGTGACAAATTTGACTTCTCAAGCACGTGTGCAGCTGGGAACTGGAGAACATATTGATACGTGTGGCAGCAGATACAAAGTGGAATATTTATCTTTTGAAAAGCATCTGCACTTTTCCTCTTGGTCCTGAGCTGAGAAGCACATCGTTATATTGGTTTTAGTGATTGCAGTAAAAGTTTTTATTGTCGATTCGTCAGCTAATAGTTATGTGAAGCAGCATTATCTGCTGTCCAGCCTGCTCTGACCTGCCCGTCATCTTAACCCTGTCAGCCAAGGCTGCCTGGATACTTTGATAAGACTTATCATCCGCGAACACCATCCTGTTTACTTATTCACAGGCACACTGAAACTGAGGAACTGGCCAATAGGGCAAGTGACGGGCTGTGAATTATGGCAATATATGTATTGTGATTCTATGTAAAGTTGACCTTTTGCTGTAGAGTTTGTACCATGGTAGCTAATCCTTTAACTTCTGAGGGTGTAATAGACACTGACTTCAATTTTTTGGCATCTAACTTGATACTACTCCTCCTTTATTTCTGCCAACAGCTCTCTGTTGGGACGGCTTAATAAGCTTCATTGAGATTTTGTACTTGTTTTGGATTTTCTGATCCCTCTACTGATGCATTTATTCTGTTTCTGTCTGGTTTCTGACAACAGGCCTTTTTCTCCTTTTTTTTATTCTGGAATTTTATAAATTGAATTGTGTGCATGGGGAAAAAGGCAGCCAGTAGAGCAGGCTGATACGATTGACATGCTGATAATCAAATCTCTGGAACGTGCTGCTACTCATGAGGAGGAAAAAGGGATTTTAGTTGAAAGATATTTGATCGTCCTGACTTAACACTCGTACGAACACAGCTCAGAGAAAAAGTCAGAGATTTAGGAGAAGGATATGAAAATGCTCTCGTCTGAGGCCCGTGTAGGGTGAATACTGTGTTCAGTCCGAGCTAACAGTTAAACAACACCACATTAAACAGGCTGCCATCCCTAGAAGTGAGTCAGTTTCTTCTATGAATGCAGCCAGATGTGCAGCGCTGGCAGCAGCCAGATGTTCGGATTTAAGCTGGAGCAATTTCAGCAACTTGCAGGTTTTCTTAACCAACATTCATTAGTTAGTGTAGTGGAAAAGGTTGTATATGGACAGCAGTTTGTGCTTTTTGTTGTGGAATTTCGGCTCGCTTGACCGTTCAGGAGAGATGAAGACGACTCGGACACAGATGACTTGCGCTGACATAGTTTATAGAACATGATCATGGAGGAGCAACATAACATCACGTCTGTCTGCACAGAGTGCTGCCATGATCATCCTAATGAGTCTTCCCAAGTGTCCAAATGAGACGTTACAGCTTCAGGAGAAAGTGCTTCCATCACATGGTTATCTGTTTAACAACGTAGCGAGGGGGGTGACGCAGAATCTCTCGCCTGTAGCCAGAAGACTAAGAGGTGAAATAGGTCAGAGACACTTAGTCTGTAATAATAGATTGATCGAAGGCCTCCTTACGAGGTTTACGCAAACAGCTTTTCCTTGGCTTGATTTGTCAGACATCTGTTCTGTAGACATATTTACAGTAGATGTGAATATCGAGGTTGCAGAGACTATGAGAACCTGGCTCGCAGAGTAATCGTCACTGTCAATATCCAGACTTTAACATCTGTACAAGACACGTATGACCTATTGTTTGGAGACAGAGTGTTCTCAGAGAATCATAAAATTCACCCACACTTTTGATTTACTGACCACTCGGAGCACTTTACACAGGTCAGCCATTAACACACACATTCATACACTGATGACGCTGCCATGCCTGAGGACACAGACTGGAGGAGCTGGGCTTTGAAAGAAAAAACCCACTTGAGTACAGTAACAAACTATTTGTATTAGGTTAATTCCCACCTTTATATTTAACTTATTGTATGCCAACTACATGGATGAAATCAATATCCAACAAACTGCTTTACACGCACCATTTTAACAAATAAGAGTCCGACCTCAGCATCCTTTTACTCCATACTTCAGATGGGCAGCAGATTTATCTTAGTAATAAATGATTAAGTGATGAGATAATGTACTTTTATAGACTCATTGACATCATTAAGAAGGAGTGAGTGTTCCTCAATCTCATGATAGTCATTCATAAAAGCTTCAGCCATAAAAGTAAGTTTTGCAGTCGATCAGTGAGTCACTCTTCATGTGACTCTCCCTCCAGTCGGCTGTCACGTCTCAATAAAGCCAAAACAAACACCTCTCTGACAGAAAGCCATTTTATTCCCACATCACTGCATCTTTTCTATTTACAGAGATTCTGAGAGTATTTAAAATAAATAACAAAGGCTCGTGTAGCAGGACATCATGTTTGTTACAGGACGATTAAAACACCCAGATTCCAATGTTTGAACTGACTAAAACAAACCAGGACACAGACTCTGTTGATGCAAATCTCATAAGACTGTTTTCCTCCTCTGAGTGATTAACATCTGAGAGCCTACAGCTTTACTGTCCTGCTGCTACAGTTTCAAACTTGGAAGTCAGCACACCTGTTGCTTTTAAACAGTCTGAACGGCTACATATTGATTTGTGTTAACAGTTCCACTGTCCACTTCTGTCGTAGTTGCGATAAATGATCTAAACATTCACTGTTTCTAGCTGCAGCTTGACAACATCTATATCTGAAGTTGTTCTACATTAAGGGCGAACATGCAATAGCTGTTGCTAATTGGAGCAACAGTAATTAAATACACGCAAGTTAATAAGGCAAACAAATTAAAATCTCCTCTGCTTTCTTTCAGCCAACACATACTTCTTCATGGTGCAGGCTCAGGGCATCATGTTGAGGGACAATGTGAGGACAATTGGCCAGATGATCCGATTGTACACCAACAAGAACAGTACACTCAACGGGACGGGTAAGTGACGAACACATACACTTCTTTCTAAATGAGGAAGTTCCTCGGTCGTCCGGGTCATGGTAAATCAAAGTGCTGTATGTTAGACAGCTTTACTTTTTTCAGTTCCGTGAATATGTTTCACCTCTCATCCAAGTGGCTTCTGGAGTCCAACCGTAATAATCTGGTCATGTCTCACTTCCCCTTCGTCTTCTTTGAAGAGCGTGCCAATACCTGGCTTTTGTCTTCAGCGTGAATGTGTACAAGCAGCATTCACAATTTCCATTCCAATTTGTGGCAGTAAAATGCTTTCAAGCCAGCCCAACCTACATAACGATATAAAGCATAAACATGTGAATCGAGCGGGGATGCTCAATGTCAGCTACTCTGACAATAAACCAATAAACAAACGCCTCTTCAGGGATAATCAAACTGAAATGTGCTTCTACAAGCGCCAGTGGAATAAAATGTTCAAACTGAAGGTGTACAGGGGGTTCTGCTTTCAAGGGGTTCAAGAAAGAAAAGCTTTCCTCACTAGACTGACGTGGAGCAGCCAAGAACACACAATCGGGCTTAAACTAGTGGGATGAGGGTCTCAGATTCAGAATGAAGGTGAGAGCCACCTATCAATCCTTCACAAAAGGGCGTCGTCACACCCTGATTGGCTGGTAGGGGAACGCCCCAAGCTGCTTCCACTCCTCAATCAGGAGTCAGTCTCCACCACCCTGCACCCAGCTGATCTGAATCACCTGCAATCAGTCCAGAGGGATTTTTGAAAATCAGCCCAAAGCAAAGACAGATCACAAGTCTAAAACAATGAGACTGTTTATTGTCTCCACTCTCCGCCTCAGATCAGCTGTAATGTGAACACAATATCCAGCTGAACATGCCGATATTAGCCACTCCACAGCACCGGCGTGATGCTATGACGTGCGTTAAATTGAAGGACGCTGGCTTGTTAGCATCTTTCCATTCGTCTCTGTTCAAGTGCCGCTTGAGCATCATTCAGCCAGCGTTGAGTTTCAAGGAGAGAAAGATGGCTTCCCTGCCACGACTGAGCCTTTCTGTCAGCGATCTGATCAGTACTGTGCAACTCTCAACAGAGACGGGGAAAGAAGTGAGATGTCTCACTGCTTTGCAACTCCCATTATTAGCTCCGGAGAAATATGCGATTTATGCGAGTTCTGATGAGATATATGATCTGTAGCTTTTTACTGTTTTCTGTTTTTTCTTGTGTGTTTGTGATGACGAAGATTAAAAAACCCACATATGTGTAACTGCTTGGTTTGGTGTAAAGGTGGTATTAGAGAGGCCTCAGCGGGGGCTGTGGAGAGTTGTAATAAACACTGTAAAAACTGGACTAGCATCATGAGATAGTGATAAAGTGGCTGCATGTTGTAAGATATTAACTCATGAAAAGGGGATTAAATGTGAAGGCATGGAGTTTCAGCAGCAAATTGGTATAAAGTACAATATGGAGTACAGTGGAACAAAGTCACATCAAATTAAATATTCAAGTCCAAAGAGCTCAAAACTGTACTGAAGGCAATAATCCGATAATATGAAGAGACCACATTCCAGATTCACAGACGATATTAAAGACGGTGTTTTGAGGCATTAAACTTGTTGTTCTTTTGATGCAGGTCATGTGACTTGGAGTATTCTGCTGTTGTTTGTGTTTTCCTGCAGACTATCCAGATGGCAGTAACTCCAGTGAGTACCTGGTCCAGCCAACCACGTACCTCCCAGAGAACTTCACCTACGCCCAGAACCTCCCCTGCCCAGAGCGATTACCTTCTATGAGTGAGTCGACTCTTTGTATCCCAAGAAACTTTGGCACAAAAATGCCTTTTACGATCAGCCGAGTTTGTGGTGCACTGATGAAGCACAGTGTGTCGTTGCTGTGGAGGTTTGATGAGTCAAAGCGAGCTGCAGAATTGATGTGATTTGCAGTTTCCTATTGATTAGAGGCAGGTAAAGCCACAGGCGTCTTGGATTATCACCCCCTGTTCACCTTGTGAACTGATACGAGTGAAATGACCGTCTCTCCACAGAGGGCCTTATTGAAGTGAACATGACAGAGATCCCTATGGAGGAGATAGAGCTGAAGTTCTCCAAGCTTTTTGACATCGAGTTTGGAGGCCATTGGAAACCAAAGGACTGCAAACCTCGCTGGAAGGTGGGCTTATAGGATATGTACTGATTATATATTTAAGAATATGTCTCCCAGATGGAGTCAGTTGATACGGATCTGTTCTTCCTCTAATGTTTGTGCTGTAGGTGGCCATCCTGATTCCATTTAGAAACCGCCATGAACATCTGCCCATCCTCTTCCAGCACCTCATCCCCATACTGCAGAGACAGCGGCTGCAGTTTGCCTTCTACGTCATCGAACAGGTACAGTCTGTCGGTGTAGTGTATGATGAGACACTGTTGTCCACCTTCAGGTAACAATCAGCTCGGTGAAACCGTTCTGAGCTCCTGTTGTTGTGTGGATTAAAGTGTAGAGGCTGTAAAGGTGTAAAAATGAGCCTTCATATGACTTCTTTATGTCTTTGATAGCAGCTCCAGGCTCATTGGCATTGAATGTGTGTATTTGTGTGTGTCAGAGCGGGAGCCAGCCCTTCAACAGAGCCATGCTGTTTAACGTGGGATTCCTGGAGGCCATGAAGGACTTGGACTGGGACTGCTTAATCTTCCATGACGTAGACCACATCCCAGAGAACGACCGAAACTACTACGGCTGTGGTCAGATGCCACGCCACTTTGCTGCCAAGCTGGATAAATACATGTACATGTGAGTGTGTCATCAAAGTGTATAGTGCTTCATCAGTGACGACTGGTCTTGTTTCAGTCACACCGACACAGTTCCAGTTAGTTAGACGTGAAGAAGCCTCTTGGATGAAAGGTGAAACGTCTTCAAGAGGCTGAAACAAGTCCAGTTTCCTACTTATATAGCATTGAAATAAGTAAACATTTTGTCCCTCAGAGTCGACATTAAGGCACTGGACGATCCACAACATCTTTGTTTAACGTGTGTTTTTGCTGTTTTTGTTTGCAGTCTTCCATACAGTGAGTTCTTTGGTGGTGTGAGTGGACTCACTGTGGAGCAGTTCCGCAAGATTAATGGCTTTCCCAATGCATTCTGGGGCTGGGGAGGAGAGGATGATGACTTGTGGAACAGGTTAGTCTACTCGGGGAGGGGACAGACTCCATGAGGGTGACATGATGGCAGCCCAGCACCGTGCAGCTCGATTGGCATTGGCGATAGAAAACTTTGCATGCCTGCCACTGGCTCCCGGTTCTCCTCACAGATGAGAGCAGGTTCACACTGAGCACATGTGACAGAGTCTGGAGATGCCGTGGTGACGTTACGCTGCCTGTAACATGAGCGTTTTGAAGTGTGTCAGTGATGGTCTGGGGAGGCATTTCCGTGGTGGCTCGCACAGACCTCCATGTCATAGTCAAGAGTACCCTGACGGCTGTTGACTGGCCCTCCTGTTCCCCTGACCTAAATCAAACTGAGCACCTATGGGACGTTATGTATCGCTGCCAAGTAACACCGCAGACCGTCCAGAGCTTACTGATGCCCTGATCCAGGTCTGGGAGGAAATCCCCCAGGACACCATCTGCCAAATCATCAGGAGCGTGTCCAGGCGCTGTGAGGAGACACACTGAGTCACATTTTGAGTTGCCGTGATAAAATTCACACACCAGTTGGATCAGCCTGTGATTTTTCAGTGTGATTTTGAATCCCGCCCTCAATGGGTTGATGATTTAGTTTTCCACTGATCGTTCTTACGTCATTTCTTTCTCAACAAAGTACATTGGTAAAGAGTTTCATCTTGACTAATTCGTTCATCAAGATCTGATGTGTTCACAGTTCACAGATTGAATGCTCATACTGGTTTAATGTTGTAAATAATAACACAGCCTGGTTTCTCCTCAGGGTTCACTACGCTGGTCTAAATGTGACGCGACCGGAGGGAGAGATCGGCAAGTACAAGTCAATTCCTCACCACCACAGAGGGGAGGTGCAGTTCCTCGGGAGGTAAGACAGCTTTCTGTGAAGTATTCTGGAAGAAACAATTAAAAAAAAAAAAAAAAGTACAGGGCGAAACCTTCTTTCATTTGAACTGTCGCTTACACTGTATTTGATCTAAAGTCCACTAGATGCTGCCTCCAAACTAAATTAACTTCTTTAAATTAATGAATGTAAATAATTTTAGATCCACAGGAGAAAGAGTCATGCAGCAACAACGTTAAATTAAACACACTCTGTATCTCATAAAACATCTGCATGAAACAATAACGAGATGATGAAGCTAGCTCAGCCACAAACAGGAAGTTATTGACACTGGAAATCACTAAAGTCCAGATACTCAGTGTGTTTTACAGGAAAACAGAAGCTACTCTCATCCGCTCACAGAGGAGGAACCACACTGTGTGTCAGCCTCCTTCAGTCAGTGCTGCAGGAAGCACACACATCATTTAACCACCATATGACCACTATGGGGGAAACTTTGTCAACCCATCGTTTCCTTAACTGTCATTTGATGACTCAACAGTGAACAAAAGCAGCAGAGAAGACTACTAGCTAGTGAACATGGACATAAACTCAGGATTTAAAAATATTTAAACTGACCTGACTTTGCGAATGTTTACTGAGCCCAGTTGTGTTGCGTCGATGTAAACACCAACGCTCAACTACCTGCATGGCTAACTGAGCTAACTAGGTAACAACAGCTAGTAACCATAGAAAAAGAATATAGCGAGCAACATTTAATGCTTACTTTGGTGATATGCTGCTCCCGGTGGTCAATCTACGAATGCTACGAATCTACTGCTGAAAAATAGTCCCCAACAACACTTTCATCCTGTTTGAGTGCCGTTTGATAGAAACCAGAGTGACCAGCTGTTTGAGGAAATTACTGAGCCTTAAACTATGTTTTTGAGCTGTTTCTCAAGGTCAGTGACTCCAGAAGACCAATGAGTTTGGAGCTGAAAGCCACAGGGGTAGCAGTAATCCTGTAGGAGAGTGAGGGGCAGGGCGGAGGGAGTGGATGAATATTAAACACTGTGTCACTGTGTGTTTGTAGGTATAAACTGCTGAGGTATTCCAAAGAGCGGCAACACTTGGACGGCCTCAACAACCTCCATTACACCCCCCTCGTCTCCCTCAGCAGCCTCTACAAGAACATCACGGTGGACCT